>MU004519.1:0-54565 GCA_010405375.1 Lophiostoma macrostomum CBS 122681
AAGGGGCCTAGCTAGCTACTCTAAAGAAGTTTAGTATTTATACTAAGTAAAAGAAGAGTAAGAAAAGGGCGCGCATTAATATAGGCAATTAACCTTAAAGGTGCTATAGATAATATAGCAAGATAAGATACAACTCGCGCACGTATAAGACTATAGAATAACCTATTGCAATTTATATAGAGGGCCTAGTAAATACTATTTTATACCCTTCCTAGGTGTACGCTTATTACAAGTTAAAGTTTTAGTAGGGTCTTAGTAGAGCCCGGCCACTCGCCCGTGCCGGCTACTCGCCTATAGAGTACGTTATTTAGAAATTTAAAAAAGTATTATTATATTATAGTAAAGTTATTTTATATATTTATTTTTTTAAAAAATAAGCTTAAATTAGTATTTATATAGGGCTACTTAGTAATTAAACTCTTAAAAACTTATATAAAATAAACTTCTTTTAACTTTACTACTATATAATATTAATTTTTTAGACTTTTAAATAGTATTTTTTAGATTACTATAGGTCTTTTTAGTAAATTTAAGATATCCTACTTATATAGCTAGGGAGGCAAAATTATAAGAAGGTCGCAACGCTAAGGTGTTGCGCCAAGAAATTCCGCTTATTTTTGCACCCGACAGATGCACGCCGTTCTCGGATGCAGAGCACATCACAACGCTTGACGAAGCCTTCGTATGGAAACTAAAGGGTTTCAGTTATCTGAGTACTTGTAATGAATCCGTCTTGCATATGCACGGTCTGTGTGGCACCTATACAATTGTTGGCATATATGCACGCAGCTGCCACTTGTCATCCACGGTGGCACGGTCAGCACGATCTTTAAGGTGCTTGATAAGCTTTCTTACCTTTATGAAGCTGACTCCGGATGCTAGGACTGGCCGAAGATGACTGCCTTCCCGTGCATGTCCTACGATCTCGTCAATCACCGCACACATGCATGCATTCACCACGGCCCGCCCATGCCAAGCCGCACCTGCGGGTCTGAGAACGCGACGCAATCCATCACCTCGCAACGATGCGCTGCATTCTGTTCCAATCCCACATCGTTAGAATTATCCCAATTCTTCTCCTCGGCCAGCAATGAGTATCAAACGCCCTCCGCCCTCTCCCACAATGGACACGACTGCCCCGGCCTCTGGCTCAGATAGATCACTGGATCTACACGTCAAGACTCCTATCGCAACAGTCCAAGATGTCGAAAAGAGCGCAGTAGCATTGCCAGCCGGAGATCAGAAACCCCCCCCATACACGCAATTTTCGCCCACTCGACAGAATTTGATAGTTGCGATAGTGACTGCTGCGGGCTTCTTCTCTCCTCTTTGTGGAGCTGTCTACCTGCCAAGTCTCATTCTGTTTGAGGATATCTTCAAGACGACTGGTACCGTCATCAATGCTACGGTTGCTGTTTACATGGCTGTCTTCGCTGTGGCACCTTTGTTTGGAGCTGCTGCGGCTGACTACGGAGGGCGTAAGAGTGTCTATCTCTGGTCATTGGCCATCTTCCTCGTTGCAAACACGCTTCTTGCAGCTTTACCACCAAATCTAGGATCTTTGTTTACTCTCAGAATATTTCAGGTACAGACTTACTGAATGGCGCTAGATATCTCCTGACTAACATTGTACTTGAAGGCTATTGGGGCGTCCATGGTCACGTCGGTAGGAGCTGGTACGATAGCGGATGTGACCGAACCCGCAAAGCGAGCAACGAGACTCGGCATCTTTCTGCTCGGTCCACAATTAGGACCTGTTCTAGGACCTTTCATTGGAGGACAATTCTCTCACCATAACCGGTGGAGATGGGTATTTGGGTTTCTCTGTACGTCTTTCACGGTTCTTAACAGCATGATCTAAATGCTGACGTTGAAATCAAGCCCTGGCTTGCTTCCCTGTCTATCTTCTCATACTGTTCCTCCTTCCCGAAACACTCCGGTGTTTAGTAGGTGATGGCAGTATCTACGCAAACAGTAGCTGGCTGGTCAAGCCGCACTTTCGTCAGAAGAAAGTGGTAGAGGAAGGCAAATACCCTCATCCGCCGAAGCCAACTGTCAAAGGGCTCTTCAAGCTTTTGACCTTCGTGCCGAACTTCATTGTCAGTGTCGCTTCAGGTCTTAACTTTGGTGGGCTCTACTCTATCTATATTGTCTTTCCCAGAGTATGGCAAAAGCAGTACGGGTTTTCTGGAAGTGAAACTGGATATGCGTATCTGGCTCCTGGTAAGTCATTTAACGTCTGCTACCTCTAAACTTAGGCTAATATGTGAAGGTATATTCCTTCTTTTGGCTTCGCTCGCAATAGGACGATTGTCAGACATGCTCTACCGCCGACAAAAAGCGAATGATGATGGAAAAGCGCCCGTTCCAGAGAGACGACTGGAGATACAGGTCTGGGGTTATGTGGCATCTGCTGCCGGAAAGGTGATGTGGGGATGGTTCACTTTACGTCATTATCACCCTGCTGCCGGACTGACTGCCAGTGCTATTGGTATTATTCTCCACATTGCTTCTTGAGCATGACATAAGCTAACAAAGGATACTGTCTTAGCTGGTGTCGGAACCGGAATCATCATGGTCACGAGTTCGAGCTATCAGACGGAGTGCCAGCCAACTGCGGCAGCCCTTCTTGTCGCCCTTTCTGGGCTGTTGCGCAATGCAGCGTCGTCAATTGCATCGGCCATCATAGACTCGTTGGTTGACAGCATGGGCTATGGGTGGTGCTTCACTGGCCTTGCTATCATGGACGTTCTATGCATTGGAGGATTGATCTTTATTCGCATCAAGGGCCATGTGTACCGAGCAAAGTTACCGTCACCGATACGACCAGGGCCACCGCAAGGTCAAGGTCGCCCGTAGTATGCCTCGGTGCATGGATGTCACTGCTTGGTAACTTGAAGGAGCGAAAATCCGAAGCTTCAGCGGGCACCATGTTGGTATTGGCGAAGTAGGTGTGATAATGGAGATGAGATTCGGATACTATTGTCTGAACTGTACAAGTCTTGTCTATCATGACACGGACCCTAGCGCAGCAATGACAAGATTACAATTCTCCCATATAGCGACTCCACGTGAGTGGGGGTCACTCAAGCTCCGGACTGTCAGCAAAGAGCTGTGACAAGAACATCGCAGGGTAGCGTTCGCCTTTCCTTCCACCAAGACTGCCGATAGCCTGCCGTATGCTCTCATCATCCTCGCTTGTCAGCTCAACATCGACAGCCGCGGCATTCTCCTCAAGATATTTCACACGCTTCGTGCCTGGAATAGGAATGAAGTCTGCAAATATTAGCAAGAGCCCACAAGATCTGATACAGAACCTCACCGTCGCCCTGGGCCATGACCCATGCAAGCGCCAACTGTCCTGGCTTGACACCCTTCCTTCGGGCAATCTTCTCGATCGCTTGCACGATCTTTAGATTACCCGCAAAATTTTCCTCGGAGAATTTCGGGTGGAACTTCTTGCGCATATCCGCATCATCCATATCATCCCGGCTCTGGATCGTTCCTGTCAAGAAACCTCGTCCGAGCGGGCTGTAGCACATGATCTTGACCCCCAACTCCCTTGCCGTTGCCAGAAAGTTGGTTTCTGGGGTCTCGATATCAAGTGCAAAGGGCGAGAACTCCATTTCCGCAGCAGCAATAGGATGGACAGCGTGCGCACGCTTCAGGCTCCTCGCAGAGCATTCAGAAAGACCCAAATACCGAATCTTCCCTTCATTTTTCAATTCAACGAGAGCCTGCACCGTCTTTTCAATAGGAATCGTAGGATCGACGCGACTCGGGGCATACAAATCAATGTGATCAGTCTGTAGTCTCTCAAGACTGGCGTAGCATGCTTTCTTGACGTGCTCTGGGGTACCATCCGTTTCCATCTTGCCGTCTACCATCTTTGGCCCGATCTTGGTCGCCAGGAAGATCTCGTTCCTCCGCCCAGTCTCTTTGAACCAGCGGCCGATTATCTTCTCGGCAGGTCCGTAGTGGTTGGACGTCACCCAGAAGTTGATACCCTTGTCTGCAGCAGCGGTGAGAAGTTGAAGAGCCTCTTCTTCTGAGGGCGCTGGAGGAACGGCTAGGCTCATGCAGCCGAAGCCGATGGACGAGACGAAGTCGTCGCCGATTTTGCGTTGTGGGAAGGTGGGTGACATTGTGGGACCTGTACCGTGAGGCTCTGAGTGCGTGTAACGTAATTATGATGGAGAGACGGGTCTGAGTTGCTCTTTTCAATTGTAGGTATACTATGACTGACAGCCACAGATTATGATTTATAGTGCTCTTCGACGCTTCTATCGGCCCAAGTATCATGGTGTTTATGTCGGAGCATCAACGTAGGCCCGTAGTCGCCTTCGGATGATGGGCGGAGGGTGCCTTGTAGATCGGTCGCTACGGAAGCTAAAGTAGCGTCGCCGGCCTGATTAACGACTCGGGTCCTGCATGTAATCCCTAGAGAGAGAAGTTTTAAGGTTGTCGTAACTCCTTGACACCATTGTAAGACCTCTATCATTGTAAGAACTACATCATGGCTGCAATTCTGGGAGCGCAAGAACCAGATATCAAGACCAGCCTTGAGCTCTTGAAGAAAGACATGTTATGAACCTAACGATGACGACGTAAGACAGTCTGTGTAAAGCAAGGTTAATAAATGTAGGTCATGTCCCACATGGCACGCACTAGACGAGATGGGGTTAAGATTTCGCTTAGATCCGATCTTTAGCTACCCGTAGTTCGTTAAACCCTAACTCCGAACTCCGTAAGAACGAATTCAAAATGTACTGCACAAATGGTCACAGGCCTCAGAAATCGTTGTAATCATACTGTCGTCTGAGTGGAAACTAATTTGACTCGACTAAAACAAAGCGAGAGTAAGGACTAGGACGGTCCAACGTAGATCTATAGTCTTGATAAACAATGCAAAGGAAAGACGATGACGTAGAAACGAGTGTGCTCCAATTCTCGACAAGAGTGACAATCTGCGATGTGACTCATAAGAAAATTTGCTGAGTTGAAGGATTTGGTTGGGCGGAGCCCACGACTATCCTCGACGGATCCCCGTACAGATTCTGTTGATGAACCCTAGTGTGCGAAATGAGTGTCAATAGCATGTTTCTTTTCCTCAGCAGGCAAGTTGCTGTAAGCTCTCTCCTTGACTTTGTTGCGCCAAATGTAGAAGAACTTCATGCCGACAAAGAGGCAGATATTGAAAGCACAGATCCCCGTCAGGACCTTGTTTCCCGTATAGTCTTGTGATCATGGTTAGCAAAATATTCAATTCGCTCATTCTCGACACCAAAAGCTTACAGTACGGTTTATCCGAGTCGCGATAGATGTTCACTGCGATAATGCTACCAATCTGGTAGCACATGTTGTACACAGCCGCGCTGACAGCCCTAGTACCAACGTTCTTTGCATTACGAGATGTCATGCCAACAAGAATCGAATGGGTGTACGGAATCCCGGCAATGCCTGTGAGCAGAACATACCTGACCCACGGGTTTGCCGTCGTCGGAATACAGATAAGCCCGATAAAGAAGGGAAGCATCCAGACATTCGATGCGGCTGCGACGAGCGAACGTTCATTAAGTTTTTCAGACAACCAGCCGAAAAACACAATGTTGATAGCGAATAGTATATAACCAGGGATGGCGAGCATGTTGGCTTCGAACACGCTGTAGCCCATGTTCCGTAGGATAAGAGATAGGTAGTTGGCTGTTGGTTGAAATGGTATGAATGCAGTAATGCCCAGGAGGTATATGGGCCACAGATCGACGTTGGTGAAGGCGGACGTAATGCCCTTGAGGCCCACAGCTTGGCGATTGTTCATGTCACCCTTGGTAGGATCGTCTCTGAGCACACGATTGATAAGGATTTTCTCTTCCTCTTCTGTCCACCATTTGTTGGATCCGTCTTTACGCTTGAAGGCGAAAGCAGGTTCACTGATGGATGGTGGCATAACAAAGTAGGAGATGAAGCCAACCACGACGCAGATGAGACCTTCAACCAAGAACCTACTATGATTAGCTCCTAACCACTGCTCATCCGCTGTTGGACACTTACAGCCATTGCCATCCTCCCCAGCCCCGAATACCTCGCATTGCTAAGAGGCCAGCAGCAAGCAGTGCGCCATACGCCTGAGTCAAGGGAATAGCAGTCCAAAAGACACTTAGGCGAATCGGAAGCTCGTTCCCCTTGTAGAAATACGAGAGGTATAGCACCATCTCTGGTATAAATCCACCCTGGACTAAGCCTACAAGAGCCCTAAGGGCCCAGAAGCTGGCACGGCTGTTGATAGCAGCCTGACAAGCGCATAGGGTTCCCCATAGCATAATCATTACAGGCGTATAGCGGTATGGGCCGACTATCTTGCTGATCAGGCCCCCCGGCAGTTCTGCTGCGAGAAAGCAGACGAGGTAAATGGTTTGGCCGGTGTTGTAGTCATTGGTATTGACGCCGATATCGTCAAGCTAGCAGCAATCAGCAAGAGTTGACATTAGTCTGCTGATAGAGACTCACCATGTTGTCGGAAACCGCTCGGTTGATGTTACGTCTCACGAGATCCAGGCTGGAAAACATGATCCACACCCACAGCATAACGCGCAAGTCCAACTGCGAATTTACACAAATCAGCCTCCATCTTTAATCGTTTACAAACCATATAAAGCAAGCACAGGAGGTGTTCCGCAATTGGGGGCTACCTTCCTTTTGAGAAGTCGTTCACTCTGAGGAGACCAGGTCAACGTCGGGTCGAACCTGTGTCTGCCTTCGTAGCCGACCTTTTCGTATATGTCCTCCCAGTGGCGGCATCGCTCTGGGTCTGAGAAGACATGAGGCTCGACTGAACCGTATGCGCGGGAAGCCACTTGGTAGCCTTCGCCGAGTCCAAGGCTGCTGGGGGCAGGCGAGGTTCTAGGCTCAACATCCTTTTCGGTAGCCATTGTAATAGAGGAGTATTTGGATCTTCAGGCGATTTCTTCGAGGCTTTACGATGAGTCTCAATGTTATGAAAACGTATCTCTTTCCGCCCTTGATTCCTGTGCTGGTTGATATACTTAATGTTTCCAGATAACTAGCTCCGCCCACTCGGAATAGTGCATCGTCTAGGCGAGTAGCGCGGAAGGCGTGATGAAGACCCCTACATTGCGAGATAAGGGCCAAGGCTCGGTGGGCTCGGTGGAAAGCGCTTGGTATCCACTCCTCTCCACTGGTATGGAAGGATCTTATCATGACCCAGAGAATCATCTGGTTCTGGAACTTGCTTTCCACGTCGCCCTGCACGATAGCCGAGGGTTTAGATGTATGCTTCATGTCGGTCTTACCCTATGCTCTTATTGCAATAGTGGCTCAAATTGTGAGCCGATTCAAGAGCTCAACAGTGGCATTGGGCTCAAGTCTGGAAAACGCTGAAGCGTACTAAGAATAACTTTTATCAAATGTTGTATGCGTCTCTAAGAGCTAGGTGCAATGATGCGCCTTTTTACCACCGACCTGGCTTGCGAGCCGATATCCGATGGATACCATCATGTCCTCAAATGATCTAATGAAACGGTCTCGATTCCGGCCTCGAAGCCATCATACTCAATGTGTGTTGCGTAGACCGGCGTTGTATGCGAACAAGCTTGCCAGGATTGCAACTGCTGCAATGATTGTAGACGCGGCGAACGAATATCGAATTCCGTCGTAGTAAACTAGCCGAGCTTTGAGCTGGATATCCGGAGGTAAGTTCCGAAGAGCGGTCACTGAGTGCCGGATATCGTCGATGATCTAGAAGCGGGTCAATGATGCCCTTCTTCGGGTCAATACAGCGAGCGATTACCTGATCTTTGTTGGACACTCCTTCGAGCGCTCCAGGAAGTCTCCAGCTGAGCGTATTTTGAACGATCGTCGCTGTGATGGCCACACCCCACACGCTCCCGAGAGAGCGGATCAGGTACACTGTAGATGCAGACACTGCATGATCTGGAAAATGATCGCTGGTTAGAATGTTCCCATCAGGAATATGGGGAGTCGTACCTGCATGATCAAACGAGGCTAGTGTGGTGAACAAGATCGCGGGGTAAATGATGCCCTGTCCAAGATTTGCTGGAAAAATAAAGACCAGGTACTTCCAGGCACTGTCATAGAAGCCTATGGAGGTTACCAAACCATTTCCCAAAGTCATAAGCAGAGCTCCTATCTTGACTAGTGTTATTAGTTTGCCCCATCGTGACATGACGACTCCTGCAATGAGACCCCCAATTGGTGTAGCAAGAGACGGAATCGCAAGACGAGCGCCAGCTTTGGTAGCTGAGTCGAGGAGGACCACTTGGAAGAACAGTGGTAGCATGAACAAGTACTACGCGATTCATTAGAAAGCCGGAAACATACGAAGAAGAAAAGGAGACTCACCGCATATGCCGCGGTGCCCGCACACAAATTTGCAATCTGTGTTGCAACTGGGTTGCGCCCGACCAGCTGTCGTAAAGGTATAACTGGTATAGCGGTAGTTCTAGCCTCCACGACGAAGAAAATCGAAAGAAGAACGAGGCTGCCTACAAGCGACAGGATGACCCAGACATTGCTCCATGGCAGCTCATTCCCTCCTAGGCTTAGTCCAACGAGCTGGATGGAGATGGCGATGACTAGAAGCAACGCGCCGGAGAAGTCAACTTTTGCCCGTATCTCCTTCCATGTCGGATGCATCTCTGTTGGATTCTTGACAACCAACCAGCCCAGGAGCAGAGCTATGGCTGAAATTGGCACTTGTAGTAGGAAGCACCAGCGCCATCCGATGGTATCTGCAATGGAGCCTCCGAAGGATGCGCCGCATATCGCCCCAAAGCCAAACATGCCATTTTGCAAAGCTTGATACATCCCGCGCCTTTTGAAAGGAATCATGTCGGAATTGACGATGGTTGCTGTGAAGGAGTCAGTCACGTGTCGTTGTCTCTCGAGCTCCACTGGGCGCGTCGCGCTCACCCATCGTCATCAGTCCGCCACCGCCAAAGCCCGTCAACGCGCGCATAAGTATTATCGCTACCATGTCGTTCGCGACACCGCATCCTAAGCAGCCTGCCGCGAATGTTATTGTCGAAACAAAGAAGCAGACGCGACGCCCAAAGATGTCCGAGAATCTTCCGTAGAGAGGCTGGAACGCGGTGCTGGTGACGAGGTAGGCCGTCGTCAACCACGACGCTGTATTCGCCGCGTCGAATTCGGAACTGATGACTGCATATGTCGCTGCCGTGATAGTGCCATCGAAGCCGTACAGGAAAACGTTTGCAAATATCGCGAATTCGATCCAGAGGAAGCCTCTCGGCGGGGTCCAGTTGGACTCTTCGGGAGCCTTCAGCAGAGGCGTCGTTTCCCCCTCAGTATTCTCCAGATCCCCAATCTCTTCATCATCGCGTGGAAAAGCCATAACTACGCTGCATCCGACAAAAGCACGCGATCGCCTTGATGTAGGTTGGTCGTTGGGTGCAAATTTTTACCCAGCTTCTTCCACTGTTCTCTCAGAAGCGCGCATTTCCGCCTGCAATATTCAAGATCGAACAACCCGCCCTTCAGCCGCCCTCCCGGCACCTATACCCACAATTAAAATTCTTGAGAGCAGGCCGCCGTCTGTTGATGTCATGCTGGGCGTTGGACGACGACATGCCCGAGGTGCAGCAGCGTGGTTTTAGGCCTGACGTGGTGCGAATGAGGCCCCGGTTATCACAAGCGTAGCACGCCGCGATCGGCTACCGCCCATCTCATCCACAAACCATGACTTTTAAAGATGCTATCTTTGATAGGCCAAGTCAGTCCATGCCGGCGGTATTGGGGAGAATAATTTCTCTCTGGGCAAGCACGTAATTGCGGAGACTCTTGACGGAATAAGAACCAAATGCCCACCAAATCTCTCCGTCTTTCAACACGTCCAAGGTCTCACGAAAAACTTCAAACTTGACAGACACGATCGATTTCCCAGTGCGAAAGCCTTCACAAGGTCAATGTACCCTTCCTTGACAAGTATGAATGCTCCATGTTCTGACCATGGCAGTGCTGCCGCCAATTATCCACCATGAAGCGCTCAATCGTCATTGCAGCAACATTGCTGCAATTAGCTGCTGCGGACTGGCAGTTCAAGTCTCGAACCGATTTGGCACCTCCACGCCTCAATATCACGATACCTGCAGCGGACAATGTCGAGAAAGGCTATCTATTCGTTTCTCCGTTCGCCGGGTTTCCTGACACTGCTTTCGAGCAACATGGCCCACGCCAAGCTGGCCCGTATATCTTCCGCGACAACGGAGATCTAGTGTGGTCTGGTTACGGAATCTACTCGATCTGGGCAACCAACTTCCAAGCTGCAAAGTTTCAGGGGCAGGACATCTTGTTCAGCTTCGAGGGCGATCACAATGCTGGCTATGGTCATGGGCATGGGCATACCACAATCAGTAAATGATTTGACCCCGTGCGAATTGGCGGTATCCTAACATCCTACTAGTGGATCAGCATTACGAGACTATCCGTGAAATGCGGGCCGGGAACCACAAGCTTACTGACAAACACGAGTTCCATGTCATCAACGAAGAGACTGCTGTAATACAAATCTACCAACCTGTTCCCCGTGATTTGACTGCTTGGGGTGCGAGCGAAGAACAACAATGGATCGTCAACGCTATCTTCCAGGGTGAGCAATCGTACCCACGGTGATCTAGAATATGCTTGCTGATGAATTGCAGAGGTCGACATAACAACAGGCGAGCTGCTCTTTGAATGGGAAAGTCTTCAACATGTGGCCCCGGATGGTATGGTCTATTATGATTCCGTGAAGTCTTCAATGAAGCTAACTCCACATAGAGGCTATATTGCCTATCAACCCCGGCCAAGCAGGATCGGGCTACAACTCATCAGACGCCTGGGACTATTTTCACATCAACTCCGTCGACAAGAACGCTGATGGTGACTACCTTCTTTCCGCTCGTGACGCTTGCTCTGTACATAAGATAAACGGCACTGACGGCTCGCACCTCTGGCGCTTGGACGGCAAGAATTCATCATTCACTCTCGGTAAAAACCTGACATTCTGTTTCCAACACCATGCCCGCTTCCATCCTCAACTCAAGACCGAAGACGACGGAGACGATATCGAAATTATATCCCTTTATGACAACTCCGCACACGGCACTGAAGACGGTCGAGGAACTGAGGTTGCCACGGCTCCGACCAGTAGCGGTAAGATCATCAAGCTGAACACTACCTCGTGGCATGCGGAACTTGTACAAGGCTTCTATCCGCCTGACGGTCTTCGCTCCAAGTCTCAAGGATCTACTCAGGTCCTGCCCAATGGCAACGTCATTGTGAACTGGGGTAGTGAAGGTGCTTTGACCGAATACGACAGTAAGGGGAACCCTTTGTTCCACTTCTATATGGACTCGGGTTACCTTGGTCTTGGAGTTGAGAATTACAGAGGTAATCAACAAGTCGCTCAGGGGTTTGAAGATAATTGCTAATCAAAGTAGGCTTCCGTTACAACTGGACTGGTCTTCCTCACGAAGAACCTGCCATTGTAGCACTCGAGAACGATGGAGGTACCACGGTGTATGTGTCCTGGAACGGTGATACCGAAACGAAGATCTGGCGCTTCTATGCTGTGGCTGGCAAGTATGGTGCGAAGAGCTTCTTAGGTGAGGTGAAGAGGACGAGCTTCGAGACGAGCCTGAGCATCCCCAAGAAGTTGGTCCTGCATATGGTTGCCGAGGCTGTTGATTCTAAGGGACGTGTTCTGCGATCAACTGGCGTCGTACATTCGGAGCCGGAGGTGTTGCCAGCTTCTGTCATCAAAGGTGGACTGGTTCTCCAAAACGAGAAGCAACAGTGGCTGGAGCTCTGAGCTCTACTTACCACGACCGCATCTCTTGATGGAAAAGCATGATAACTCAGGGTGGTTCTGGGCCAAGAGAAGCGAGGGAGGAAGGGGGTTGTCGATCTTTTGCTTTGTAGCTGAGGAAAACAGCGAGACTACACATCAATCCCTACTGTCATTTACGTCGCTAAATAACGCAATTCTAGCAAGCTTTGATCATGAGCAGTTGAAAACCTTCGATACTGAATACGAAACCTGCTTGTGCTATCGATTGATAGGCTTGACGGCCCGGCTTTCCCATATTACTTCCAACCTTGGGAAGGTTGCAGGTGGGATGTCGGACGTCACGTGCCTTGGAGACTGCGCACAGACCACCACGGAACACTGCTTTCTTTCCATCACCCTTCAGTTCTCAATCAAAATTCGTATTCCGACCTTTCAAGGTTTCGATGCGCCGTCCCGATTACCTGTCCTCGTTAGCCAGCCGGTAGCGCGCTAAGCCCTCCGGAGTGTGCTAGTCTTGAAATGTACCCCTCCGTTGAATTTTCCCGGTTCCCGGTCTGCATGTTCCTGGTCGAGAAAGATATCCCGCCATTGAGGCTCTCAGCCTGCCAGGCCCTGCCTATAACCCCGCATACCGGATGCCTGTGGCATCATAGTTCTCAAAGGCGACCCATGTTCCATTCTGGGGAAATTAGCATTTCGCACATCATTCAATGTCGTCAAAACCTGAACATAGCCGCCATGGATTGCCTCTTCGTCCCTCGACCTGGTTCCCGACGCCCCAGCTTGCATCATGAGGTTTCTGCGCGATTTCTGGTGCCTTTCGGTCCTTGTTTCGTCGAGGATCGTGAGCAGCAAGGGCGCTGCCTATGCTCAGTCGACTTCACCAAGCCAGTGGCCTCTTCACGATGACGGATTGAATGATGTGGTGCAGTGGGATCACTACAGCTTCAAGGTGAACGGACAACGCCTCTTCGTCTTTTCTGGGGAGCTACATTACTGGCGTATACCCGTACCAGAAGTATGGGAAGACATACTGGAGAAAATCAAGGCGGCGGGCTTCACGGCCTTCGCATTCTATGGGCACTGGGGATATCACAGTCCGAATAATCACACGTTAGACTTCACGACCGGTGCGCACGACTTTGCTCAATTATTCGAAATCGCAAAACAAGTGGGACTCTACGTCATTGTCAGACCGGGGCCCTATGTTAACGCAGAAGCCAACGCTGGTGGTTTTCCTCTCTGGCTCACCACGGGGGCTTACGGTGAGCTACGCACGAACGACTCGAAGTACACTGAAGCGTGGGAACCATTCTTCTCCAATTACTCAGCCATCACGAGCCATCATCTCGTCACGAATGGTGGGAATACCCTTGTCTACCAGATTGAGAACGAGTATGGTGAACAATGGGAAGGGGACGCATCTGACAAGGTCCCAAATGTGGCAGCCGCAGAGTACATGGCCGCTCTGGAAAATTCCGCTCGAGACAACGGGATCGATGTTCCACTGATACACAACAACCCAAACTTGAACACTAAATCCTGGTCCAAGGATTTCGCGCCAGTGAACGCAACTGGAAATGTCGACGTATCCGGGCTTGATAGCTACCCATCTTGCTGGAGCTGCAACCTAGACGAATGTACCGGAACCAATGGCGAATACGTTGCTTACCAGGTCATGAATTACTATGATTACTTTGGTGTGGCTTCACCTACGCAGCCAAATTTCTTCCCGGAATTCCAAGGTGGCTCTTACAATCCCTGGGGAGGTCCTGAGGGAGGCTGTCCAGAGGATATCGGGGCTAATTTTGCAAACTTATTCTACCGGAACCTTGTATCTCAACGGGTGACAGCGATAAGTCTGTATATGATGTACGGAGGTACAAATTGGGGTGCTCTTGCAGCACCAGTGACAGCAACGAGTTACGACTACTCCTCCCCAATCAGCGAGAATCGATTGATTGGCAGCAAATATTCGGAGACGAAAAATCTGGCCATGTTTACGCGCGTTGCTGAAGATCTGACAGTTACGAATCGGCTTGGGAACAGCACCAGCTATACTACGAGTTCCGCAATCACGGCGACGGAGCTGCGGAACCCCGATACAAATGCTGGATTCTATGTCACGATCCACTCCTACTCGCCATCTTCGACGAAGGAGTCTTTCAAGCTCCACGTTAGCACTTCGATCGGAAACCTTACAATACCTCAACGCAGTGGATCTATCGTTTTGAACGGCCACCAATCGAAGATTCTGGTTACGGATTTTCGCATGGGTCGTGCAACCCTCACATACTCCACAGCTGAGGTTCTCACTTATGCCATTATCGATGGACAGCCTGTCTTGGTTCTGTGGGCAGGCGTTGGGGAATCTGTCGAATTTCATATCAAAAATGCGCGGAAAGGTTCACTGGTCAGTGACACTAAGGGGACGAACGCCACCTTATACTATGACACGCACGGAGCTATCGCCAGCATACCACAAATTACGGGAATGACAGTACTTCAATTTGATACCGGTGTCAGGGTTGTCGTGGCAGACAAGGCAGCGGCCTATCAGTTATGGGCTCCAAACCTGTCGGATGATCCCTTTGCACCTGTAGATAGTTCTGGTAAGTGCTTCAGAATCAGTTCGCGACACCAGAGATGCTGATAGCCTCACAGTACTTGTCCAAGGGCCATATCTCGTCCGTGGCGCAAGCGTAGTGAGTAGCACTCTTGCGCTTAGAGGTGACAGCTCGAACACGACAACCCTCGAGGTTTTTGCACCGAGAAGCATCAAGTCAATCACATGGAATGGGAAGAATCTCGAAACCTCCCGAACGTCATACGGCAGTCTCACTGCTCAGATCGCCATTACAAACGGATCGACCTCGCTTCCGTCGCTAGATTCGTGGAAGGTCCATGATGGTCTCCCAGAAAGATTTCCGAATTACACAGACACTGGAGCAGCTTGGGTTGTTGCCGACCACATGACAACAACCAATCCAACCAAGCCCGACACTTTGCCTGTCCTTTATGTTGACGAGTATGGGTTTCATAACAGCTTCCACCTCTTCCGCGGGTATTTTAACGGCTCTGCAACAGCTGTCAATCTTGCAGTAGAAGGGGGTCTGGCGTTTGGGTGGAGCGCGTGGCTCAATGGCAATTTCGTTGGATCGTATCTCGGCAACTCGTCGGTCGGTACCGGGAATATGACACTGTCTTTCGCCAACGGGACAGTGCAAACAAGTGGTACAAACGTATTGCTTGTTATACAAGATAACACGGGTCACGACCTCCGCGATGCTGCAACCGACCCTAGGGGCATCTTGAAAGCAAGTCTAGAGGGTGGCGCCACCTTCACTAAATGGAAGATTGCGGGGACTGCCGGCGGTGACGATGTGCAATTGGATCCTGTTCGTGGGCCATTGAATGAGGGCGGTCTGACTGCAGAGCGGCTTGGATGGCACCTGCCGGGATTCGATGACTCAGCATGGTCATCCGCGACTCCGACCAACGGGCTTAGTGGCGCTGGGATTCAATTTTACCGCACAACTATACCGCTCGACATTCCTACTGGCCTGGATGTGTCTTTGGCCTTCGTACTGAAAGCGGGGAAGTCTAAGAAGATAAGGGTACAGCTCTTCGTCAATGGGTATCAGTACGCGCGCTTCAATCCTTGGGTGGGGAATGAGATCAGGTTCCCAGTACCCCCTGGAATTCTCAATTACGCTGGTGATAACACGATTGGGTTAAGCGTATGGGCTCAGTCCGAAGAGGGCGCGCAGGTCAGTGTTGAGCTGGAGACACAGTACGTTGTAGAGAGTAGTTGGTCTTCTCGATTCGACTCGGAATACTTGAGGCCGGGATGGAGGGAGGAGAGATTGGCATATGCTTAGACTTGCGAAGGGCCGGCTGATACAGGCACTGATTACTCAAACATCACATCAAGAACGAGGGTATCACGAGTCAGATGAGAAATCCGTTCCGATGATATATAGGTTTTGTTGACAATGGTTGACCTTGTCCAGGCCAATCTATTTGTCCGCCATTTGTACATGTATCAAAACCCTTCGCTTTGTGCCCATGATCACTCCATTGATATACATAGCTTTGTCGAATCACATATGTCTGGCCAAGCTACTGCGCATCCGCATCAAAGCCGAGGCGTAGTATAAGCGTTGACGCGTGGAGACCCAGACACTAATAGGTGCTCTTGCCCTCAGAGTCGTGGACTGCAGTCTCGGAGATCTTGAGGTGGCGCGTAGGAAAGAGGTTGCACGTCTCGAGGACTTGACGTTCGTGTTGCTTGGTCTCGAGGTCATGAAGGTCATCCATGTAGATATTGGTCTTCTCGTCGACGGTAGCGCAGTTCTCGAGGTCCTGACGACGATGGGTCGAGTACTTCCTACCCACATAGAAGACCATGAAGCAGATGACAAGGAAGATCATGAGCCAGGAGAGAAGATGGGGACCCAGCTCTAGGAACTTGGTGTTGTCGTCGTCTGAGGTGTTGATACCGCGGCGCTCGATGCTTTATCATAGTCAGTGCCGCATCCTACAGTGTCACTCAAAGATTGGTATGACTTACGCCTTGATCGTATCGTTGGCGATGAGCAATTTCAAGGGGCTGGTGCCGTTGAGCATGTTGCGGAGGCGTTCCATGAGCTCAGTCGCATTGGAAGACGCATCGGTGGAGTTCCTGAAGCCGTGAAGATTGGCTGCGGCCCCGGAACAATTATGGCACGGCCCACCAACGTAGAACAGGCAGGAGACACGGCAACCCATGGTGTCAAGCCGATATACCGTTTGCTGATGGAGAAATGACAAGATTATGCTTTTGATTGAGGGAGGAGACTGATTCTAGGGAGGTGAGGGGAGAGAGGTTTTGTGTGTGTGTGAAAATTGGTTTGGTTTATATTCGGGCTCGGCAGGGTCAGTGGTGAGTCTGGGCACGAAGGGGCCGTGCTCAGTGGTTGAAGTCACGGCATGGTGCGGGGCAAAAGGGGAGCACTGAAGTGTAGGCACTAAATAGAGTGTGTTTCAATTGTCTATGAGTGAGGCAATAGTGATGTCGCATAACAGACTTCCTACCACAATCCAGAAGCGCCTCAAGTCTATTATGAGATTGAACTCGATTCCTTATTCTGATGTCACTGTGAGCTCCAAATCTGAACGTCTCCGTCTTCTGAGAAGGTCTGAACGGCTCACCGTGTTCTGTTCCCAATCGAAATCGGAGATATAATGACGGTCGCATACTTTACAAGTGTCATGATATAACAGACGTGAAGGTTCCGTAACGTACGATTTACCACTAAAGTTCCTTGGGTGAGTTTCTCCGAAGCATCAGCTCATGATTAAATCAAGAGAAGTTGAGAGACTCACAGGGGTCCCGCCCCTTCCCATCATCTTTACAATGTGACTTGTCGCCCTAATCACGTCAGCCAATGACTTTGGGGATAAAAGCTTACCTTCCTGTACTGCTTGTCCAGGATTTCTAGTTCTCACAGACACTAATGACTATCGGTCGATTACTCTGCCGGTTCTGGCGGTCCGCCGTACCGAGTATCGGTCGTTTGCCCTGCTGGTTTAGGTGAACTGCCGTGCCGATGGTGTTCGTGGTATGTGATAGCTTGTGGAGGTACTCGGATCCCGCCGACTCGGTCACGACAATAATATAAAATGAGTGTGTGAGGGCCTGAATATCCGAAATACAGTCTTTTTTGCCTCCGCGCTTTTTTTGAAAGTGCCGTTCTTTCGTCGAAAGCTTGAATCCCCGAATTCGTGTCGACTCCCAGAAGGCCTTTCCTAATCGTATATTGACAATCTTTTGGTGTTTCCTTTTTTGATATGATAATAACATAGGTGTGTGTCGACTAAGTCGTTGAGGAAATGGAAGAGATTCGTGTCGAGGCTGATATGTCGAAATTTTTTACATGGAGAGTAGATTCGTTCAAGAGTTCTTCAGTTTTCGACAGAAAGTTGTTCCGGGGGTCCGACAAAGCGGAATGTGTGACCATTGACACATTCTCCATCATTACCTTCGCTATTGAGTACAATGGATGTGCTGACAACCTCATAGTTCTCCCCTTCATAGATCCGTAAAGCCTCTTCTTGATCTTGCGAGATGACTTGGCAAGCCCGGCCTTTTACCATACCACCCGGTCTGTCGACTAGAGCCTTGTACTTGTCTCCCCATATCTTGATACTCCCATCCCGAATCAGTGCCGGAACAAGGGTTGGTAGCGCACTATGGACAGGTGACCCAAACAATCGGATGAGAAGTTCAGGATCTGCCAAGGTGCCGTAGAAGAAATACCATACTGGGTAAATCACCGGCGCGTTGATAGTAGTTGCCGACTGTGAACGATGTTGCGGGAATGTTGGTTCGACTCCCAAAACTGGGAGAGGGTTACTCTTAGGCTCTATGGAAATGCGTATCTTCGTAAGATGTAGAACGGGACAGTTGATGGCAGCCCAAGCCTCAAGCTTAGCTACGTTAGTGTAGTCCAAACGGCAGAATTGCGCCATTCCGTCATTGCCCTCTCCCGAAACAATAGTTGGAAGCGAAGCAAGCCCGGCGACGGAAGCTACAGTGCGAACGTTGTCTAGCGGACCCTCGAGTTTGACAAGATATGTAGATTTATTGTGAGGATTCTGACTCTGCTTGTGCAGTTTGTTGGAGACGCGCAATGTGGGAGCAGGGTTTGGCGAGCAGTCTTCCTCAAAGCCGTTGAGTTCTGTTAGGGCATCTAGTGTTTGCTGGTTGAGTTCCCCTAGATAGTCCATTTTCGAGTCGAGAGTTCCAGATATTGAGTTTTCAGGCCGGGAGACAAAGGTCGAGGAGGTCCTGAACAGCGCCTAGGTTGTGGTTTTCGATGGATTCAGCGTTGAGAGCGGTCGAATCCGGTTCCGAAACTCGAAGAGTTGAAAATTATCGTGCGCGCGGAAAAAGAGGGACACAAAAGGTCAGATATTTATAGACAAGAAAAGAGAGTGTACCTCGTAAACCCTGGTTGTAAGCGAGCAGCGCCATGGAAAACCTAGAGGCGATCCGTCTTTCCCCCTCTCTCATCAGGCCTACCTCCTAATCCCGACTTCATCGAAGTGCTAGACTGCTCAGTCTAATGGCGCTCGTCAGATACGAAAGTGCGTCATGCTAGAATATCCATAAATTGAATTGTCTGAGAATGTTGCATTTCCTTTCATTCTATATTTGGAACAAGTTTGTAGGTCTAGAGTCACATGAACGTGTGTTTCACTTGATTCCTTGACCACTGTTCTCGGCCGGATAATATCTCGTCATCTGTAATTGTGTCTATGGAAGTCACTGAACGCTATATAGCAATGCTCGAAGACAAGAGGAACGAAGAAACAATCTTTTTTAGTGGTTACCCACTGACGTAACTACGGAAACGTAGGCAGGGTAGGTCTTTGTATCAACTTGAATATCGAATGCCTATCAACCTGGTGAATCACATTTCAATGGTTCTTACTTTATCAGTCACCTCGAGCTGAAAAGCGCCCTAGATCTACTTTCTCAAAGTGCCATAGGTGTTCCCCTGAGAATTTGGTATAATATGGTCTCCGAGAGATGCATCTACCATCTGAATATGTTCCCACTTGGTGTAGCCCTCTCTAATCCTCTGAAGCGAGGGGACAAACATCTTTGAGATGGAACAAGAGACTCGGCCATCGATGGAGGTCGCTTGGATTATTCTCATAGAACATCGTGACCTTTTCCACAGTTTTGTGACCGAGTTGCTGTTTATGCTGGAAAAGCAAAAATGCTATCCCACTCCCATTGGGTGTTCCTAGCAGAGCATGTGCTTGTTCAGTATTGATGTCGAACGTGATGCCTGGCCACTCCGGAAGTGTCTCCACGTTGTTTCTCTCAAGCACTTTGTTGACGATCGAAAGGGTCTGGTGGTTTTGGATGCTAGAGCGGATGATGTGATTGAGTTGCGTTGAATGTGTCTCTTGGAGGGTGATACTTTGCCAGTGGAGAAATGCGATATCTGACCAGTGCCTCAAGCGCGGAAAGCCAGGAGGAAGGGATTCCGGAGCCAATTCTTCCAACGTAGCGACAGCCATGGGGCTATAGTTAGAGATTGCGATGAGTATTCCTGACAAAGGCAATGCTGCCACAACAAAATACGGCGACATGATCTCTAGTGGTGTTTCTTCCGACTCGTAAAGGTATTGTGTAGCTCTTTTCGAACTCTCTCCATCTAATTCTTCTTCCGTCACGCCAATGGCCCGTAGTGCGCAGTGGAGATAATGTGGATTGAAGGTCTTGTTTTGCATGGTATAGCCAGAGGCCGCGAGCTCCGCAGGATCTGAGAAGACACTTTCTGCGCTATCTTGAGGAGGAGCCTGTAGTTGACCAGCATCGCGATCACCTAGTAACATCATCTGGAGGAGGAACTTGCCTTTGCAGACACTTTGATTCCACTCACTGTCCATGTATTCCGCTGCTTCAGGCATCAAGCTCGTGGAGGCCATCGTATGATGTGCAGTTGTTCAATTTGCGGAGGAAAATGGAGGCAGCGGTCGTATGCTCGAATGCAAAGAGCTGGGCGGAGGTAGGGTGTTCTGATCGAGAACCTCCATATCCTCATCAACTGCTTTCAAATTCTTCACCGCGTCACGGCTAGATGACGTGCGTCGTAGTCGGCATTGGTGAAAGTGAATGAAATGCAGTGATAGAATTAGATGGATTGCGTCGGACAATAACATCACCTCGAGTCTTTTGATGTTCAGGGTCATGACCGCGTTAATTTATGCCCAGCCTTATATATATAGACTGTTACCGTGATTGCTTTTACAGAGAACAACATTGGGGAAATCCGGAGGCTTTGCTATCGTACATCAAACTAGAAATAAACGGAGCATTATTGGAGAAGCATGATTAAACTGTGTGTGAGAAGATGTATATTTATCGTGTGAATGTTTCAGCACTCTACCCGCTGACGACTTACATACCAGTATGTTGTGTCGTAGCAGGCGTGTACGTGTTTTGGATGCGATCAGGAATCATTCTTCTTCTTACGGAAGAGGTTCTTGGCCTTCTTCATCACACCGCGCTTTTGCTCGACAGGCCCATCTGCAACGCACTCGAGCTCTTCGGCAAGCGATGTGCAATCACGTCTTCGAGTATGACCACGCTGCTTTAGTGCCACTAGCGGGTTCTCTTCGTCGCACAAAGCGTTTGAGACAGAGAACCAGCTTCGGCGTCCAGGAGAAGCAATTCCGAAGTCGGTGAGCGATTCGAATCCTGCAGAACGCGCGGACAATGGAGTGTAGTCATACTCTTCTGACAGCGGACCAGGACCTGACGATCGTGGCTTGCGAAGCCGATCCCTCGGAGTTTGCGGAGTCACAGGTTGGTTTGCTCGACGTTCACCGGAGGAGTCACGCCGTGCCCTGTAAGAACTGCTACGCTCGCGCTGCGAGCGTGACCGATCCCTGACCCGGCGGCCGCGCTCAGGAGGAGCCGAAGCCCTGCCTTCCAGGGTCTGTGTGGTTTCATAACTAGGTGTTGGTTGGCGAAAAGATACTTGTCGCTGGCTTGGAGATCCTGGGAAATATCCTTCTTGGTCAGCCTCCATAGCAGTCTTGAGCAAACCGTCTTTAAGGACTTGTGTCCCATGCCCCTGTGATCCCTTGAACTGCCCTGATGCGAATAAGATGCTTCGGTCCGAGGTGGAGGGGCTCGGAAGCTCGTAGCCTCGAGCCCAAGGGGCGCGTGGGCTAATGGGTGTGGCCATAGCTGCTATTAGTTATTGTATTCTCACTGAAATACCTCACAGGACTGAATGAATCGACGTTCTACTTATCTGATAATAGAGCAAGACGCAATACATTTATATCGTAGCTATCGGACATACATTGTGCGGCTTCAATGCGGCGACTGAGTCGTATCCGGTCCATTTGTCCTTGATCTTTTCAAGTTGTTATTGCACAATGAAGGATTGTCAATACGAGGCTTTGACTTGTGCGGTGATGACTGCCATTCGGGGGGTCGACTTGAGAAGGAACAATGGCTCAGAGACGGCAACCTTCGCCCAAGCATGATATCGTTTGTGATAGGAACTGAAGGTACACTGTCCTTGGGGTAGTCCTCCTGACATCAGCGAAGGCTATGAATGGCGGAGAACCTGCGAAAAGTGCGGCGCGCGGATTCACTCATTCCACGTGGCTCGCCTGCACTCCCCCTCGCAAATCGTCGATATTTTGCCTCTGGGGTGTGAACTTTAGGACCGCAGCGTAAATACCACATCTTCGGACCACCCCCATCACATCCCGCGACAGCCGCTTCGCGCACACCGTCTCCTTCCACCATTCATAGCGCTTACCCACCGCATCTCGCAAACTACCGTTATCTCCGCAAGCGCAATGGCAGACCCCAAGCGTTCGACAACTTACAAAAAGGCGCGGGAGCAGCTCCAGAAATGCGACGCCAAACCTTTCTTGACAGCACTCGACCTCGGCCTGTTCCAGCCCTACAGCGATGGAATCGTCGAAGCTTTCGCAGCAAAGTACTATGGTAAACACCGATACGACGGGCCGACGAAGCTCGATACATCCAAGATTCCATGGCCCCGGCTTCCGACGATACCAGAGACGCAAAAGATGCTCCGGGCTGTGATGAAGCAGACTGATTACAGCACCATGCCGACAACAGGTTCGTCTGAGCAGGATCAGAGGGCAGCGGAGGAGTTACTGATTAATCTCGGGAATACCAATTTCAAAGGCGCATATGCCGTCATGGGGTTGGATTGTACAGCTTTAGGCGATCGTCGTAAGTCAGCATCTACTGGTTGGCCCGCAACACTCGCTGAGAGCGATTTACTCTGTGACATTATGCCGGCTGGTGGTGTTGGAGAGCTTAATATGAACGATTGTCATGAGCTTTGTGTTCTCGTCTCTGGCGTGCGAGTCTGGTTCCAATTTCCGCCCACGGACCACAACCTCACGGTCTACGCGAAGCTTCTCAAGTCCCGAAGCAAGAAGACACACAAACCAATCGATGCCGACGATCTCAGCAATCTCAGGGGCGGGGTAGTGCTTTTGCAGGAGAAAGGAGAGACCGTCGAGATAGCACCTTTCTGTCCGACTATCATGATTTCCACGGAACCATCAGTGTCGGCCAACTGGATGATCGATATCGCGGAGAAGGTTCCTGCTCGCTTGAAGAACCTTCACCTTTTCTCGATCGAGAATAGCGGACTTCGGGGCAATGAGAAGAAGCAAGCTATCCGGCAGACACTTCTGGCTCGTCAGCGTGGCCTTCTACCAAGTGTTCAAGCCGTCCTAGAAGGCAATATCCAACACCTCGACGAGCAGGTCGTCAAGAATGAGCTCGCCAGGGCTTGGGAGTCGGGGAAGGATGCTCTCAATGGATTACTTGTTGCCTCCGGCGATGGCACCTGGACTCCAGAGAAGATCGCGACGATGTGGGTCGAGAGCATGATGGGCCCCACCACGCGTCGAGAGCAGTCATGCTCTATCTGCAATCAGCGCTTCAATTGGAACAGACATCCAAGGGACGAAATGAAACGTCGTCTGCAGAAGCACTTCTTGGAGGAGCACTGGCCCGCTCAGAAGCCGGCTAAGGCCAAGCGCAAGAGCGAGGTGGAGTCGTTGAAGATTGGCCAGCCGACTCCCACCAAGCGGAGCAGGAAGAAGTGAGGATTCCGAGCAGGGGTTATCAAGGCTTCATCTGGTCTGGCAGAAAAGGAAGTATCAGGTGCTTATGGATGGAATCCGTCAAAGTGGCGGACGTATAGGCGGAGGAAACCATACAATGCAATAATGCTCATATACAAAATTCGTGTCCACTTAGCCTTCAGTGGTGTGTCCACGGCTGCTTTGATAATTGTGAATTGCGCTGAGCTGGTGTCCACTGCAGTTGGCGAGTTGGGAGTCAGATCGTAGAAAGTTGGGGCACAAGTTAGCCCACGGGCGGAGCCGCAGACAGATCGCTCCTGGAAACCCACTTCGAAGGCCGGTGCCTTTCTGCGCTGCACCCATGCCTTGGAGCTCAACCATCAGCCCCAACGGGCAGCACCAGCATTGTATGGGCACAAAGTCGGCGCCGAAGGCCTACGGGCCATGGAAGCGTTTCCAAGGCTCAGATGCGCAGGCCATGGCCAACGCTAACGACGATACAGTCGCTTCTCCTCGACGCCGAGTCGATCTCTCTCTCCCGAGACCCGCCAGCCTTGTACCGAATGTCTTAGATACTGTACGATCTCGAATGACCACCCCATCGCAAAGGATGTTTACGAGCTTCTCCGGCAGCGATGCGGTCGTTTTCAATACGCTTGTTGCGGCTCGAGCGGAGTTTATTACAACGCTCGCTCTACAGGTGGCGCGCGCACCTGGAAACCCTTATACCGCGACACACGTACAAGACCCCTTCTATTGCTTCATTGTGAGGCTTTGGTAGGCCGCGGGGTGGATAGGCGCCAAAGACAAAGCAGGCGAAGAGCAACACCGGCATCGGCCTGGGCTCTGTCGTCAAATTCCTATCCGCGGAACTCAGAGCGAGGAGGTGCTCATGATCGCTTTCAAAGCCGAAGAAAGGAACAGATCCCAGCCATTGCGCATGAACTTGGATTAGTATATCCATATTATACAGACGGTACCATGTCTAGGGTATTCGCGTATCTCAATTCGAAGCGACGGCCTCCAGGAACAGAAGGCGCATGCGGGCTCCCACAAAGCGTCCCATCACGCGTGCCGCCTCCATAGCTGGCGATGCATTGACCACATCAGGATGGGTGATGCATGACTGTGGGATGACAGAATAGCGCATGCGCGGGCTTCGCTTTGTTCCATTCAGAACTTCCAAGGCTCTACATTTGAAGGTCCCGACGTTAGAGTGGGTTTACCATCATGGTGCGGAGATTGGCGGCGCCTTTCGAGTGATGCTGCGGCGCTACGTGTATCCAGCTTTACGGAGAAGGTACCTGTCGACAGCTCTGCTAACTCAACAATTGCAGCTCCGTCTCCAGGGCGGATCAGGCCAGCATCCGGTCTTGCTCGCACCAGAGTCGTGCTTCGGAAATTGAAACGCCGCCGCACAACCGAGTTTCGATTCCCAGCACGTTCACCTCGGTGTGCCTTCTTACTGTCAGCCGAAAATCCTGTAACCGAGGGTCCCTGTCTCGAAGACAAGGTTCGACGTCCGGTATATTGGGATCACACCCCCACGACGAAGGTGTCGGGCAATATCACTCGATGAGAACACCCAGAACTACGACGCAACGTACGATCCGAAGACGTGTTGAGCAACCGCATACCAGGACATTGATGTATGGCTCTGCCGATGCGCGGCTTGTTCATACTCTGCGACATACACCAGGCCGTGGACGGCCAGGGTCATGTGAAGGTTGCCGATACGATCGAGATTTTCCGCCCGTATCTCAGCACGTAGAATCCCAAGGATGGGTGCGGCTCCTCCACACCGTCGTTCGTTCGCCCACGACTATCTCTTTCATGCTATTGCATCGCCTCCTAATGTACCAACGGCTCCGAGACCGCTCCAAGACCTAATACGATACGAAACTTTGTGTCCTTCGGTATAACAACATCCCAAAGACACGTCAAAGTAGCCTATTCGGGATCACCAGGGAGGGTTCGGTGTGGAGAGCAATGATCTTCTTCACACAATATGCTGTGTCCCCATACCCAGCAATATACCAGACCACAAGCCGCAGGATATCTTACACATGACCCAAGTCACATTTCGAACGTGACATGGGAAAGGCGACCGACATTCCCGGAACCAGCAATATTCCGAGGAAAAGTCCGTGAGGGCACCCTCGAGGCAGAAGAACCGATGGGTACTGGCTGGCTCCTTCAAGGATCGCATACCAACTCTTTAAGTACATCCATCAGGTTTGCCCGGGTCAGTTGAGCGTTTCACATGCTCGACGAGCAATTTGCTTCCTGTGGCCACAGAACCGCATGACGAGAAGATTCTGGTTTCTGTCGTTCCCAAAGGTATACGTTTGATGTGGAAGCCCGAGGACAGAGTTTCGACGCCTCGCATGGTCGAATGCAAACCTCGTCTGAACATATGTTTCGATATGGGATGAAGAATGAAGGATAGGTGTTGTGAAGAGTTGGAGTGATGGGGAAAGTTGGTGCGCACAGACTTCTGCTCCGAAAGAAGTCTAGCACGAAAGAAGCGTGACAAGAACTCCACGCTTCCAAGGTTCGCCGATACCATGTACCTCAGCCTTCAATGTCGACCCTAATTCGAACTATCGTACACTGCTTTGGCGACAATCTCGGACATGTCAGACTGGTCGGCGAGGTCCTCCTTAAGATTCGTAAATCACGCTGGACACGTATGAGATATGTTCGCGTACACTATTCCTGGAGAGAGGGATAATACGATGCCTCAACACAGTAATGCCCAGTCATTATTGACCTCATTTCGATCATTGCCTAAGAGTCTCCAGCCTGTATTCACCATGTCCAGTCATCTTGCCTCGCCGGACTACTATCCCCGCACCTTCGTGCGATGTGTTGGCAGCTGCCTCCTGCATTGCGCAAAATCATGTCTGTCACGGGTGTATGGGGTTTGTATGTCGGATAGTGTCTCCATGCAGTCAAGAATCTCTGAGAAGAACGGCGCCGTCAGAGGAGGCATCATCCGCCACGTCAATTCCGCGTCACCGTATGATGTTCCGAATGTTTTTAAGCGGGCTCATCGACATACCATGCTCATCATTCCTAGAGCGTAACCATGTTGCGCAACGAAGTCTGCCACGGTTGGCGTGACTTTCTCCTTATGTGTCCGGTCGAGCTCTAGCGCCTGGAGAGGAAAAGCCGCCCTCAATCGACCCAGACTCATTATGCCAGAGGCCATCGTGTCCGGAGTCAGTCGTTCCTCTTTGGTCGCGGTCGGGCCTTCGCTATGAGAAGATTACGGCGGAAGGGCTGCTCAAGAGGGGGATTGGAGTCGCCGCGGCTGCGTCGCGGGGATCTGTCTGGTAGATCTCGGTTCGTTGTTGGAGCTCGCGGTACCTGTCAAACATCTGTCATTCAGAATGTATGTCAGTATGTTTGCAATCGATGCTTCAATGGTGCGGAGCGGTGGCCGATATGCGAATGAGCTTCCGGGACTTGGATTCGCGACACATGGGCCTGGTGCGCTCGGTGCGTCAACTTGCCATACATATCATGGATGCCTCTCCGCTGTGGATACTGCTTCTCCTATCCTGCCTCTTGGTGCTGGCACTCTTCGGTGCCGTCGTCGCGCCCTGCTGTGTTATCGCGGTCGTTGTGGGATGTCGTAGGAGATCATCTTGGAAACGGGTCAGCTCTGCTGCAGCCGGCGACTCGTACTGCATCTCCGGTCGTCGCATGTCATCGACGGCACTGTCGCCACCCCCTAACATGGCCGCAAGACCGTCGCCGCTGCTGTGGTGGTCGCTCAATGGTCTGTCGCTGTCGCGGTTGATCGCGGGCATGCGATCCTTACCGTCTCCCGCGCGGTTGCTCGGCCTATCGTCAATCTCTTGCACCATGAGCGGCGGCGCGGAAGTCAGCTAAGTTGTCGTTCACCAACCTGGGGAATAGCTTCCTCTCGTACTGTTCGAGGATGTGGTGAGGGTCGTGGGGTTTGGGCAAGTGGCGGGCGCGATCAAGTGGAGACGCACCATACCACAACCTTCACCAACACCCGCTGCGTATGGCGTCGGAGATCATGACGCAGATATGGCAACCTTTATATGGAAGGAGAGCGTCACCACCTCTCACATACTGCTCCAAGACGTTGTTGGCGTGCAGAGGATAGCCAAGATGCCGACAAAAACAGGCAGAGAGGGATAGTCACATCACACACCACGCACCAGACCAAACGATGAAGGGATACGATGCCACTAAGGAAGGAGGGCAAGCTCATCTATATCGGCCTGCTATCAACCTCTAGGCCTCTCTCCGAGGCTTCCACCAGCATGAGCGACCTCTGCCGCCCTCCCAGACCCTAGCAACTGTCCTTCACCGTCACCAGGGGCGCTCCGGGGCGCCCAACTAGCATGGAAGCAGTTAGTGGCCTCTAGTGCCTCCTCCCTGCTTACGTTACCGGCCACCCCGTGCGCTTGGCAGGCCCTTTATAAAGCCGCCCGCCCTCGCTCCTCTCCTCTTCTTCTTCTTTTTCTTCACCCCACCTTACAGTGCGCAGGCTAATTGTTGGCCTGTGTTTTAGGAACTCCTTTCACAAGCTTGAAGAAGTTGAGAGACATGAAGATTCGTCTGATCCTCACTTCCGCTCCGATGCATTCCAGTCGTTCACCCATGAGCTTAGCCATGTGCTAAAGGGTCTTGAGCAAGCAAACTCTTGGTGGTCACCACGCAAGGAATTTTTGGAACCCCCACACAAGCTTTGAGGCCATGAAGATTCGTCTGAGCCTCCCGCTCCGATGTATTCCGTCGTTCACACCATGTGCTTAGCCATGTGCTAAAGGTGTCTTGAGCAAGCGAAACTCTTGGTGATTACCACGCAAGGAATTTTTTTAAACCCCAACCATTTTTACCTTTTTCATTGGGTCTGTGGCTTGCCACGGACTTGAGGAAGAAGCCTCCTCTATCTTTGTGTTGTTTGTTGTTGGGTGGTGTTGCCTTCAAGCTCTATGAGCAACGCTGTTGTCTGTAGCTCTTGTAAGGCTACGCTCTTTGAATGATGTTGAGGCAATTCTTAAGCTCGCCGTGGACTGCGGGGCATCTCTTGCCTTTGATGAGGCCATGGTGTTGACGTTCTTCGCCAGCGTCTCACTGTCAAAGTTAGAGGGCACCGCCCGCGCCCTTCCCCTTCGCCTCATAGGAGCCATGCTGTTGGGATTCAGTGAGCGCGATTTCACCACAGGACGCCGCCGCAGAGTAACAATGCGTCCAAATGCCTCCAGTCAGTCACTACCAGCCCGAAGAGTGCTTTTCAGGCGCCGAACTAGCCCACATTGCTCCGCCGACCACCTGACAGCTTAGGAATAACCCAGTCTGCTCTTTCCACCAGTCTTGACAGGCTTTGAACACGCCTACGGAGCCCCGAATAGCACATCGTCAAGTCTCTGGAACCCCAACGATACGCCCGCCTAGGTGTTTCTGCGAGACAGTCGAAGCGCGCCATCCAGCGCAAATCACGGACACTACCAGTGACCACGCATTTGTTAGAGTCTGACTATTGGAGAACAGATCTCATACAGAGTAAGCAAAGCCTCTCATGCTCTACGCTGGCGCACATGCGGTCGATGGCAGGCTAATCATACTCATTTTATCCTCCAGCTCCTCCTCCTCCTCCTCCTCCTTTTCCGCGCTTCGATGTCCCTATGACCTCCATAAATTCCACGACACCGCAGCACGTAACATGTCCCGCCCGACTTACACCTTCCTCCCGCCGCGAGAATACCTCTATTCAGCTATATATACCGACGGCGTACACGAAACAACATGCTATATACTTCGACCACAAGCTTATAACGTCCTTTGTCATTGGTGAATGGGCAGTGAGGCGCGCGATCTTCTGCTGCAGAGAGTAAAGTTCGACGCGCTGCTAGGGAGAGAGTATGTGGGCAGAGCGACGCTCTTGCCATATTCGTCAAACTCGGTATACGTCATGTTGGTTCATCCCGCGGTGGTAGGCATTGATACAAGCGACTTCAGGAAGCTGTATCAACGCAGGGCTGCGGCCTGGATCAAGAAGACGGCATGGCGCTGTTAAAGTCATATAAGGAGGCTAATCAAGGTAAGAAGCTTTCGTTGAGGTAAGATGAGCTGACATTACAACTGACAGCATCGACGGGGTATGCAAGACAATACCAACCGGACGAATCAGATAGGCGTTGGGAGTGGCGAGAAGCGAGTCCTCACTTGGACAGAAACACGAAATCCTCAAGGAAGGTATAAATCGTTTGACTAGTGCTTCTTTATTTTCAGCTTCTCAATTGACTTCTAAGCTGCCAGAAAACCTGGGCATGATCACGGTCGCTAAGCCACCGCAGCCCCTTAGGAAATCTCCCGCATCTTCCCCTCCGAACTGGAATTACGAGCAACTCCGTGGGAGCGTCCATTTCTACGGTGACGATGACGTGTCCAGTACCTCTGGCACGATCACACATCATCTACATTTTCCAGACGCGGAATTGGTAGCCCGCACCTCTTATGCTGAAAATGCCGAAGTTGCTAAACGACATAGGCAAAATACGATCTCACTGGGCGTTCTGGAACCGCATTGGGAAAGAATACCGCAACGAAACACACCTGCTAGAACAATTGAGATGGTTTGAGACATTAGCCAGTCCTCTTACGGCAAATACTGCTTGGGAAGAGACTTGAGTACCTAGTGAATTCTTGGATTCGGAGATCGCGTCATAATTTGGGCATGGGTACCCAAGGAATATAAACAAGGGCAGCAAGTCTTACTATCTCCTTGTTGAAGCATATCTTTTACTCATACATCAAGACGCGAAAGCTTTTTGATCGTGGTACGACAGATACTATTGGTGCGGGCAGCAAACCTAGAACCTGGGAGGATGGAGGTGAGACAAACTCACACGTGCTATTGATATAAGCCCGAGAGGAAGGGAACTACTGGTCTGATGAGAAGGACGTCCATCCATGGATGGGTACAGGGAAGGGAGCGTCGCAGTTTGTTCAATGCCGGCCTGACTGTGTCATTTCAAATTCTCATCTGCCTCCCTCAGCTCATATATGGATTGAGCTCGCTAGGGGTCGCGTGGAGTCGCAGTCTGGAATGAAGATAAAGAGGATTCATCGACCCCTCTCAATATAATACGTAGTGTCAATTTGTTACCTGATCAGACTACGTACCTAGGTAAATGCAAGTCAAGGGTATCTTAGTGTTTGACTGACGTAATAACATCCTTCTTCGCGCCTGAGTAGTACGAGTACGTAGGTATAGACTAGTTCCAGAAGTTGAGACCAGGTGAGGGTTAGTTGGTTGGAGAGTCTCTGGCTTACATTGATATATAGTCATAGGCGGGAACCAAAGACCCAGTAAATCTTCATACAAAGCTCCAGATATAGTTATGGGGCTTGTTTGCGAGGGGTCAGTCACCCTACATCCTCTACCAAGGCAACTCCTCCCCACTCCTATGAAACCACCTCCCCGAACTCTCCACCCCCTTCCCCATAAGCACCCTCCACAACTCCCCCGCCGCGGGCTCCGGCTCCACCGCCCCGGGCGCCTCAAGTCCTGTGGTCATATTCGTCCTCACGATCCCCGGGTGCAGCAAGATAACCGCCACGCCCTTCTCTTCCAAATCCATTGCCAGACTCTTGAACAGGGCGTTGACAGCCGCCTTGCTGCCTCGGTACGCATACGCGCCGCCGGAGCTGTTGTCGGAGATGGAACCCATGCGACTGCTCATGACGGCGACGCGGGCGTGCTTGGCGGCGAGGATGTTGGGGAGTAGGGCTTGGGTTAGTAGGATGGGACCGTAGGCGTTTACGGAGAAGACGCGTTGGAGGCTGGAGAGGGTGACGGTTGAGAGGGTGTCGGATTCGGGTGGGGACATGACGCCTGCGTTGAGTCAACTAAGAACGACTACATCAGGTGCACATGTGGGTAGTAGTAGAGGGAGATATACCAGCGATGTTCAGTAAGATGTCGATTGGCTGGTCTCCGAGTTTCTGGGCGAAGGCTCGGATGGAGTCAGGTGATGTCACGTCGAGTTGTTCGGCGCGGCATCCGAGGGATTGTATGGGGTCGCCGAGAGTGATGTCTGCAGCGGTCACGTCGTAGCCCTATTGCATGTTAGTTAGTCATTATAGTTCAAAGCACGATAGTTATATATGCATAGACCGAGGAATGAACCGTTTGGAGATTTCACAGGTGTAGAAGCGGATGTGCGGGGCCAGTAACCTCTTTGACAAGAATCCGAGCAATGGCATTACCAATACCAGAATTTGCTCCTGTCACCACTGCAGTCGGCATCCTGACTTTTTGGTGTTGTCCAATTTACTTGTGTTGAGGGTTGACTAGAGGTCAGGACCGAATGGGTACCCTAGGTATGTACCGGGAGCTCGTTTTTAGTGTGTCCTAACCGCGCCACATAAATCTGGCATAGCGTAGAACTTCAACCTTACTTACTATCTTAATAACGCGAGATTTTATTCTAAGATAAGAGATGCTTACTTTTAAGTTTTAGAAGATAACTTATCTTTAGTTTTAAGTAAAAATACCTTGTTGTGGTGGAGTAATCTGCTCTCAAAGTTCTGGTTAGGACACACTAAAAACGAGCTCCTCGTATGCTCTCGCGTGAAGTGAGGGGCCTGACTACATCATAAGCACAACCATCTGCGAAAGCTTTGAAATCAACTCTAGGTCACACATTCTGCCTCTATAATCTCGGAACTCCGCTAAATAGATGAAGAATGCTTGAATGTTCGTTCAGCATGTATGACGTCATTCTCTCGCCAGACATAAGACTGCTTGAGCGTAACAACTTCCAGTGAGACTTTTCCGTAAGTAAGACTTGATCAGCGCGTGATAGAATGGGCCTGTAGACGAAGAAACTGACAGGTATGTAGATTCGATGTTTACAGTGCGAGTATGCCAAGAAGTGGATCTGTGATAAAGCTTTCCGTTGTGACGATGGCAGTATTTCTACAGGAAATCTAAACAGTATTGATACAAGGAAGTCGGTACCATGTGAGGAACATGGCGGACAACGATCTCATCTGCCGAAATACTAGGATCCCAGGGCCTGCAAACGCATCTGATCGCTCGAGGCGCCCACCTCTGCTGTCTCTGATAGTTCTGTGTTGGTTTCGCGCGCTTCCTCCGCTGCTCTTGCTGCCTCCATCCTTTCTTTTTTTTCCATCCTTGCCGCCATCGCCTCTACATCGGGCGTAACTTTGACCTTTAGCTTCGCAAGCCGAGACGGAGCTGCATCTATTTCGCGCTTGCTCAGAGTACGGAGTAGCTCTCTTCTCTGAAGCAACTTGCTGCTCTGCTGCCGTAACCACTTATGGTACTCCTCCTTTTTCATCTCCTCCGCCTCCTCCTCCTTCCCCATCTTCTCAGCGGCGAGTTGCTCCTGCCGCAATTTGACTTCTGTGCGCCAGGCAGGCTCTGCGGGCCAGTTCTCCTCGATAACTTCTTTCGCAAGTCCTAGTGCGGCGGCCTCGGCCCTCATGCGCGCAATGACTTGTGGTGTCTGCATGAGCCACCATCTCAGCGCCCAGCCTGTCGGACCGAGTTCCTTGACACGCGTCTCGTTGTCCCTCAGAAGGTACTCATCCAAACCGCCCTCGCGTTCCATCGTCTTGATCACACTGGTAGTGACTCGCAGCTTGATCTTCTTCTTTAGTATGACGGAGTAGAAGCTCTTCGAGACAACATTGGGCTTCCAGATGCGCCGCGTCTTGGTCTTGGTTCTGTGGGACACGTTGTTGCCGAATTGGATCATCTGGCCACCGTAGAGGCCCTTGTCAGCCTGTCTGAACAGACGCGAGTCACCGTAGGGATACCTGGGGACGGGTGCGGTTTTGGGGACAACGTGCTTGGGGAGATGGGAACCCAGGTCGCCGCCCTTAGCTGCCGCGAGAGGCTGCGATGTTGCAAAGGTTCGGTACGAGGGTGGCGGCTGGCGGAGGCATCGAAAAGGGAGCGACAGGTTCCCGGCGAGCAATTGGCATCGGGGTGGCATCGTGGAAGGTGCGGCCAGCGGCGACAGGCTGACCGCAAGCGTGGAGGATGGGTGGATGGGGGAGATATGGGCTCGGAGGTCCGCCAGGCGAAGATTTCGGCCGTGAGCAGCTCAGCAGCTCCAAGCGCGCGGCTGCGGGTCGCAAGCGCGCTCACACCTAAATTACAACGGCAATGCGCTTTCTGTCGGATGCAACAACGCCCCACGACTGCTCTCTTGCTCCAGATGTATTGAGTCATAGTATTCTGAGAATTCAAGTCTCTTCATCGCCAGACGTCCTCCACTCGCACACGATTCTACGTCACAATGCAAGCCAACCCTCCTCCCTCGACCGCATCCATAGCAATAGCATGCGCATTGGTTGCAGGCGTCACCGGCTACTTTCTCGGTCAAGCGAAGTCACTCGGCCTCTTTGGCGGTAGTCCCGTATCAGAATCTCGCGAGCGGAAAGGCGACGAGGCAGAAGGGTCCGACGAATCCAGCGACGACGAGGATGCAGGCGAGTTGAGCAGCGACTTCCCAGGCCACAGCGAGGAGTGCAAGCTTGTTTTGGTAGTCCGGACAGACTTGGGCATGACCAAAGGTGGGTAGTCGACGTAACAATATCATGACACACGTCTAACATGCTCACGCAGGCAAAATCGGAGCGCAATGCGGACACGCAACCTTGGCTTGCTACAAGCACCATCTCCGAACGCCAAATAATGCGATATTACGACGGTGGGAACGAATGGGGCAGACCAAGGTGGCTTTGCAGGCGAAGAGCGAGGAAGAGCTCGAGATACTGAAGGCGACAGCAATGAGCTTGGGACTAGCTGCACATATAATACACGACGCTGGACGGACGCAGATTGCGAGCGGGAGTGCAACGGTGCTGGGAATCGGGCCGGCGCCCAAGGGTGTCATAGATCAGGTCACGGGGCATTTGAAGCTGTTGTAGACTCGGGAGAGCGTCTTGGGTGGATCAAAGAAGAGAATGGCATTTGCGAGCTGAGTATGCTCCTTGCAGCATAGGCGTAGACCAGGTGTTCGACTTCCTGCCAGCTCGTGCTCATGCTAGTAGACCTGTAGTATATTCAATTCCAAACCCTGAAAACTTCCACACTTCAAATCAGTATGTAGGCTGGACTGGGTTTGTCCCTAACTTCACAAGCCGACGGCCATCAGCAAAGAGATCAGGAATCAGTCGCCCTGACACGACCCTCCACCGAGCTCAAACCTTGCGGCGAACTCAGGCGGAAAGAAACGCATCGACTCGCTCTGCGACCTGTCGACCGGAAGATTGACATCATGGGAAGTTGATGGCTCCATAGATCGGACGAACTGCCAGACTATCGACCGAACACACCCCGAAAGGCGGACGGGACAGTAAGACACAGGTCGGTGGTGAGGAAGAGAGGAGTGCTGCTGGGAAATTTTATTTGGTAGCTTTGTCAAAATCTTGGCGCGCTAGTGAGCGACGCTTGGCGAACAGTCGCACCTTCCCTTGCTCTGCGCCGTCACTGCCCAGGGCTTCACTCCGCCGACAACCCTCACTCCCTCATCGCCAGTCGTGCCTATATCTTGCTCATCTCGCGTATATCGTTCCATCGCACCAACGTCCATCATGGCCGACGCCCTGGCGCTCTCCGTCGAGGAGGCTAACAAAATCCGCAAGTCGATGGGCCTGGCGCCCCTGCCCGTCCCCGGCGCTGCACCCACCCCCTCTGGACCGTCCTTCAAGGAGGCAAACCCAGACGCTGCCGACTCAGACGAGGAGCCTGCCAGTACCATTGAAACGCGTCAGGCAGCGGCCTACGACAACTGGCAGAAGCTGCAAGATGAAGCCGATGCTAAGAAGAAGCGCGAGGCAAAGGTTGCCGCTATCAAGAAGGAACGTGAGAAGGCGTCGCGGTTTGCAAAACTCGAGGGCAAGGGACTTGCGGACGAAGCAGGCGAAGAAGATGACCGCGCATGGCTGAAGAGTTCCAAAAAGCGCCAGAAGAAAATCGCCAAGGCGGAGCAGACGCAAAAGGAGCTCGAAGAGCGAGAACGGCAGGCGCAGGCGGCTCTCCAGTACACCGAAGCGGATCTTGCTGGCGTCAAGGTCGGGCACGAGGTGGACGACTTTGACAACGGTGAAGACCAGATCCTCGTTCTCAAAGACACCGCGGTTGACCAAGAGGACGACGACGAACTCGAGGCAGTCGCACTCAGAGAAAAGGAGAGGTTGCAGGAGAAGCTGGACTCGAAAAAGCGGAAGCGCGCCTACGATCCGAACGATGCTGACGAGAACGGCCAAGGCTCGCTTCTGGCACAGTACGATGAAGAGATTGACGGCAAGAAGCGCAAGGCATTCACCCTCGATGGTCAGGGCAAAACCGTCGAAGGAATGCAGGTCGATGCAACGGGGGCCGCGAAGCCCAAGAAAGTAGCCGTCAGCCTCGATATCCTGAAAGACGACGGGCCAGCCAACGATTACATGGACGTCTCCGAAGTGAAGATCAAGAAGCTGAAGAAGAAGAAATCCAAGTCTTCCCAGAGAAAGCACATCGAGGAAGACGAAGACGTTTTTCCCATGCCCGGGGAAGACGAAATGGACGTGGACGAGCCCCAGGACGTCAAGCCGAAGGCCAAGAAGAACCTGTTCGATAGCTCGTTCGTCGATGATGATGATCTTCAGGCCAACCTGGCAGCACAGCGGCAAAAGGCGCTCAAGAAGCGCAAGAAGACGCGACCTGAGGACATTGCACGTCAGCTCCGAGAGGAAGCTTCTGCCACTCCAGACGTGCGAGAATCCACTGAAGCTGCTGACGAACCTGGTCTTGTCATTGATGAGACTACCGAGTTCGTCCAGAATCTCGAGCGTGCGAAGAGCGAAGAGGAAGAGGAGGAGCGGCGACGCCAACGTCAGAAGTCAAGTCACGTCTCTAACGGCATTGCTTCAGTTGGCGACACTCAATCAGTCGATCCTGAAGGCGATGTAGATATGGAGCAGTCATATGCTGAAGCATCGGAGGTCCAGTCACGCGACAAGTCACAGGAGCTCGAAAGCACCATCAATCTCAGCGGCACTGGCCTCGACGAGGAGGAGACAGTTGACAGAGGTCTTGGTGCCACGCTTAAACTTTTGAAGCAACGTGGTGTTGTCAAAGACTCCGACAATGGCGACCTCAACACTCTCTACCGCGAACGCCAAAAGTTCCTTGCCGATAAGTTACGAGCGGAAACCGATGCGGACCGCATCGCGAGGGAGCAGCGTGATCGGGAGCGCTTGACCATTCGTTGGAACCAGATGACCAAGAAAGAACAGGAAGAGTGGTCTCGCAAAAATAACGCCAATCGGGATCACATTGAGAGCAGGAAACTAGCAGAGATCTTCAACAAAGAGTACAAGCCGAACGTCCAGCTCAGCTACGTCGACGAGTTTGGACGACAGATGAACCAGAAGGAGGCTTTCAAACAATTGAGTCACCAGTTCCATGGCAAGGGCAGCGGCAACAACAAGACTCAGAAGCATCTCGACAAGATCGAGGCAGAAAAGAAGAAGCTCGCTGAGAGCTCTTTGGAGACGACTCTCGGCCGCGGTATGACTAATGCACACGGACAGCAAACCAAGAAACACAAACAGGCTGGTGTTCGACTCCAGTAGATGGTCCAGCGCTTGATTGCTCGCGTGCGGTGCGAGATTTGGGTTTACTTCAGGTTAGTGGCTTCTGAGTATGCATTTGGAGAACTAGTCATTAATGCAGAATCCTTTTTAGACCTTGGTGGAGTGGCCGTACTATGCCGATCGTAGTATCTTCGGCTCTGTGATGGCTAATCTCGTAGGGTAATGTGCTCGTGAGCCACTGAATGTGCCACTAAACTTGCCGCGCATGTCAGCCTCGACTGAATGTAGTATTCCAGCACAGAAAGCTAAGTGTTATTTCGTATTCCTCTTGTGTCGCTCCCATCATCGTAGCTCGTTATCTCTTCACTTTCTAGATGCGTTAAGGTAACATCAAACGTTGGGCGAGTCATTTCATGGCGGCCAGTCAAATCAGCATTACCTATTGACAGGACGTCGACCATGCCTACAATGACGAGAGTCTCAAAGTATCATTTTTCTTGATCCTAGTTTTCAAGCCTTCACCGTCGCATTCCCCGCAGGACTAAACAGGAAGCTAATCATTCCTCTACCCGTAACGCTCGCACTCGCTGTCCCGTCCGCAACAGTTACGGCCGTCTCTTTCATATCATTCGTGTTATCCGTAAACCAGGCCTTGACGCTTGCTCCCGTTAGTCCACTAGCAATACCTACTGTCTGGGTACTCGTCCCCGAGTTGATGATCACAACCGCCAAACTCCCATCTGTATTTTGGAACGCCGCGGACTTGAGATTGGACCCTCCAGAGGCACCCACTCTGACGGCACCAGGCCTCACAACGCGGAACTGTGCGAAAGCCCAGAGACGCTTTGCCACCGTATATGTCTGACCGTCGACGAGGATCAATTTCTCGTTGTTATTGTTGTTCGTGACGCGGTCCTGGACGCCTTCCCAGAAGACGTACGCAGTCAGATTCGCATTGACAACGCCGTTGAACACGGTATTCGCCCACGTGAAGCCGTCGCCCGTACCGCCGGAGGCGTACCACGCCGTGCTCCAGCCACCATTCAGATCAGAATACTCAGTCTGCCAGACTCGCGTCCTAGTCTTCATCGGCGAGCTATTGATCCGCGACGTGTATTCGTGGCTCGTAATCGCGTACAGCATTCCCTCGACGCCGGAGCTGATGAGCTGCGATGCGTGCTGGTTCGCGACGCTCCAGCCTGTCGCTTCGCAGCAATTGATGCCGATGTCTGTCATGTTGTTCTTGTCGAGGGTGGGGCGCAGCACTTTGATGAATTCGGCGGCTTCGTTCCCGTTGCTGCTCATACTGGCGTAGGCGGTGGTGTAGTCGGGCTCGTTGAGGAAGCCCAGGTGCGAAATCTTGACGCCGGCTTCGGCGTAAAGCTGGATGTATTTGATGAAGTAGTTTGCGTAGGCTTGTTTCCAGTCGCCGGATTTGCAGTTTGTGCCTGAGATCTGGGAGTAGTATCAGGCAGCGTTCAACATTCCCACGAGGAGGGTCTGTAAAGTTGGATTTTGGGATGACATGGTGGAGAAGAGAACGCAGTGGTAGGAGAAGAGAAGAAACATACACCGCAAAGCTTTCCGCCATTCGAATCCTGCCCATTCGTCTTCATACATCCCGGCGCACTCCACGCATTAGCGTAAAACGTCTTAACCCCATACTTAACAGCCTGCTGACTGAGCCACAGCTGTCCCGAGTCCTTCCCATCCCACTTATACTCCGGCGTCCCATCCGGCGCAGACGGACAATTCGGCAAAATCGTATTCATATAGTCCTTGCTGCTATCCTTGGACGAGCCCACGCCATTCCGCAGAATCGAGAATCCTGCGCCGGATGTAGTGTTAAAAAGCAGATTCAGCACTTCGGTCTGTTTGGGCTCTTGCAAGTTCACGATGAGGTTCGCGCGCTGGAAGGCCCCGCTGAAGCCGAAACCGTCCATCGTTTGGTACTTTTTGGCTAGGTCGATTGTCACTTTTTGCGCCTGGCGCACCTCGAGCGAGGGCGCGGCCAGCGCGATGAGGGGCGTTGTCGCGAGCGTTATGAGGTGGGTGAGATACATGATGGCGAAGGTCGGATGTGGTAGTTGGCTACTGCGACTCCAGTGTCGGTGGTGTAGGACTGACTACTATATGGATATCGAGCATGCACACATTGTGGGGCAACTGAGCCGTATGCTCGTGTGGCTAATAATGTAGATGGCTCTACCTCCTAACCATACCTTGGCGACACGATGTAGAACTGTCCGGAGTGGGACATGGAATGAGTGGTTCGCCTCCGTTTAGTGTATCACTCTAGTTAGAAGATTGCATATGAGGCCAAGTAGTCCCCAAGCATGTGTACAGGCGTTTACCCCAGGTTTGCCTTTGCACCGGGAGCCAAGGCGTGGTGGGATAGGTGGGTCATTTAGCCTATCGAAGGTTTGCCCGTTCGGTGCTGGGAGGCAACCTGGCGTCACATGGCAGAGTAATACCGGAGTGCAGATTAAATGTATGGGGAGCTGTAAATAGCGTGGGCTTTGGATGTGGGGAGGTTGGATTGGGTTTGGATTGGGGAGGGCGTAGTTGGTAGATGTCGAGAATGTTGGCGGGCGGGTAGGCTGATCGTGTGTAAGATGATTCGCTGATATGGATATTTGGGTTAACATATGCTAGGTTATTTTGCTATTTCGATCTTTACATTACAGTAAATTCAGCAATTCGTGTCTATCCTAGTCTGCGGACGGATGTAGACTACTGTAGGTCACCAATTTTTACAATCTTGGTGTATTTCAGTTCACTTCTGAGACAAACAGATATGTATGGAGGCAGTCTCGCTCTCAGTGGTAGGAGCGCGTTCAACACCATATGTTAGCACCATCCTTCCGACATTACTCGTTGAGGCTGAGACAAGGGTGTTTTCGACAACCTGCATGTCACAAAATCAGGCACTCTTAGGGATGTCCCACAGCTTGCCATTGTTGAAAAGGATGTTTGTTCCCCTTGTACGAAATGGTGACCTTTCCTAGATTCTACATGCTGACTTAGAAACAGACTTGTGTTGGTACGATCGCGATTTCCATCTGGACAGACTTCCTCATGCAAAGGAAGTATAAGGCTACGAAACATCAACTGTACCTACAAAAGCAAGGTTGCCTTGATTCACTCTACCATAATTCCACGAATACGCTTTGTAGAACCGCTCTGATGATCGTGGCACAAGGACATGCCTTCACTCTACATGCGAAAGCCAATACCTTATACAGATATGTATCCCTTCACCCACTTCTTTGAGCATGCAATGTGTCCACATCCGTAGGGTCCAACTAGTCTGCCTGAGTTACCTGAGTCCAGTGTTTGTTTTCGAAGTGTTGACTACGATTATGATTTCTGTCAGGCCTGCAGCGTACTCCACAGATCAAGCATGTTTGCGTTGTGCTGCTGTTCAAAAACTCGTTCCAGACGTGCTTCAATTCCTCTGCGCTGTTTGCATCCATGACGCTCACCACATCTTCCTTGATGTCATCCCAAACATGGAGAAACGTGGGAAGGAACCCCTTTGGAGTGATCGGATGTTTGAGAGCTTCCATGTTGATATCGTCGAATTCACCCTGGAGAATGTGTGTGATGCAGTCGCATAGAGCCTTAGCGAAGCATGCTTGCTTTTCTTCCGCACAAATCTCGGTGTTCCACCAAGCTTTGTACAATGGTATGTTTCGGCACATAGAGATGAAGGAACTCTCCGTCACAGCAGCATAGCGAACCAGCACTGCTGTCTCCATTACCAGTCCAATAATTGGGCAGAAAGGTGGTAGATGCAACGTCTCTCCCGCTTGTTGGACAAACGCAACGCCGCCTGACAAGTCTCGAGCTACATCGGCGAATTCTCCTGTGTCGAGGACTTCCATGTAGTCTTCGTAGGCCTTGGTCATAGTATTGAGGTTTTCCACGTCGGGAGGCCATACGATCCAGGCTATCGATCCAGTAGCGAGGGTAAAGAAACCCACTGACTCATTTTGATGTTGGAGATCGATGAGATGTCCGCAGGGAAAGACACTGCAAGTTGTCGGCAGTTCGAAAAGAACTTCATGTACGACCTCCTCTTCGAATCCGCCTAGATCTGCTAAGGTAGTTGACGGGAGATCCGGAATGCAACCTTCAGAGACGAAAGACGGATTTGTGATGTTCGTCACGAGGTCAACTGCGGACTCATCGTCAGCTTCTAGGTCATCATCACTTGGAAAGGGCACTAAACCTTCTTCCGCATGCTTCTCCGTATCTACTAGCTCATCGAGAAGAATGTCGCGCAACTTTTCAGTGGACGACAATTGCTCCAATCGGCGCTTGTTGGTGACCAAACGCGGGAAGTGGGCTCCGAAACGTTTCTTGCCCTGTGCAGCTGCATTCTGTTTGAGCGGGAAGTTTTTCCATGAGTTGATGAGATCCAGGAAAAGAGCGGCATGGGGTGATGTTAGAGGCTTGAGTATCGCCCGGACGTTATTGAGGCTGACGATCCTGTGATCGTTGTTTACCATCTTCGATGGTTTGTAGTTGCTTCGGGAAATCGAGGTGGGCGAAGCTGCGCGATGGAACTTTGTGACCCGAGACTTTGGGAATAAACAGGTAATTGAGTGAGACAATTGAAGAAGCAAAAAGTAGCGCGAAGCTAGCTACGTATAAGTGAATGATTACAATATACTCAGGCCTTTGCATTAGACACAAGCTCCGTCTATAATCCGAGACGTCATCGCTTCATGGGGTTTCACTTGTTAATTTGCGGTCATTGTCAAGAGCAGCGTAGCATCGGAAAGTAGCACGTGCATTCACCGCACCACGTGAGTTCGGAAACAAGTTTCTCCGCGCACCTCCGGTCCCTGAAACTAGCTCTGCGCAGCTTCACCGAACTTTCTCCCATCACGAACAGAGCTAACATGTGTCCAGGATCACTCTGCCCTGAAGGCTCATGTCCTTCCCAGGACTTCTTCTCCACTGCGATCCGCGCCGATTCAGGGGGCTCAACGAGATTTCGACGAGCTTTCACCGACGGAAACAGCCTCGGGACCTTGAGCATCCTCCCTGCCGAGATCCGGAACCACAGTGCGTGAACCCGACCCAGTCTCTATGTCGGCGGCCAATGTCTCGAAGGTTGCTTCGAAGACGCCATCGTTCTGATTGTTTCAAAGACGTTATTTGCTGACAATATACCTTTACATATAGTCTTTGAGCTGGTCTTCACTACTTGTGAACAGGATCAACTTGACCGCCTCGCCTGGCGCATTGCAAACGGCGATTGCCGCACGCCCACACTCCTATTAGCATCAACCGCACTCTACCAAGAAGCCCAGGTGTTTCTGGTCAGAAACCTCAACTTTTCTCTTCAATTCGGGCATGAGATTGGCTACGTGAGCTTTTTTCTAGGATCCCGCAAATTCTGTGCAGGATTCCAATGTCTCACCAATATCGCCTTCACTGACTTTCAACTCTTCGTCCGGACTGATTGCCGTCCAGACTGGACTAGCTGGTGCAATAACAGAGATCGAATGAATCCCAATGACATTATAAGGCCGCTGAATGCTGCAAGACGAAGGACCCCTGTCCTACCGGCAGCCAGCGCCTTGTTGCAACAGTGCACTAACGTTACCAAGTTGGAGGTTGAGATAAGGATGATAGATTTTCACTTCTATCTGGATAGCCTCGGTCCTAACTTTGTTGGTCTCAACGGCTTCATGGACTTTATCAAGTCCTGGTACGATGTCGCCGTGTTCACCAGAGTCCCGAAGCTCCAAACCCTCCGGATCCGAATGGACTGCAGTAAATTTCGTCCCAACAGTACCTATCAGTTGGACGACGATCTGAGCCAGCTCGTCGAGGGTTTGGCGGCGCTCGGGCCTGGGAATGCGCATCGCCGACAACTCGATGGAGTCTGGGGACTGAAGGATTGGGTGAAAACCAGCCTTCAGTCCCAGGAGATATCAGCAGACGTGCAGTTCTTGTTCGTCAACGGTGAGGATGTCCTAACGACGATTCACCTGTGAGGTCAATTTTGCCAGACCCTGATCGTATATTGCAAGGCTAACACTTATCTCAGAGAAGGATGATGAGCATCTGGGAGCCTAGAGGATGACCTCAAAAGTTTGTATACAATGTCTAGAAGAGGCGGTGAGGCAGACGCGCTCGAGGCTTCAGCGGACTCTCGATAGCGGTCTATCACAAGCCCGACGTTCTGCACAAGTCCGGTACTGAAGCTGACCGCAACTCTGTTTCCGTAACCCTCTCCCAAGTGAAGGAAGCCTAGCTAACTTCTCCCAGTCCACTTCAACCGTACCACAACAACTTCACAATGCCTTCTTATAGGGAGGCTATTCTTCGAGGAGATCCGCTCCAATGTATCCCAGCACATATCCGCAAACACATTTTCACCACTCTACTACTCACTTACTGCCCCGAATTACGCTATATCGAAGTACCAGACACCCAGGACTTCAACTACCCGTCTTTCATCGACTTCAACGACACATGGTACATCGAAGGATGCCAGGCCTTGATACAGAACGCTACCTTCACTTTCGCGACCGATGCATCTATCTTCAACCTCATGGTATTCTTGAACGAGTTTCCAGACAATCAAGGCTTCGACAATGTCGTATCACTCGAATTCACAGAACTCGCTTTATTCGAACGAGGTACATTCAGCTCCAACGCCGCAAAGCTTCTCCGACGGTGCCCGAACTTGAAGAATCTCACCCTCATCATCAACCTGAACGATTTACTCTGGACATATCAAAGCGGTGTACAGGAGCTCGACCTTCCCGCTATGACTAAGAAGTACGATTTCGCCGCTATCACTCAGCTCGGAGCGTTGCACACTGTCGACCTGGTCTTGAAGCCCTTCATGGCACTTGAGAAGAGATTGGCGGCTATGGAGTTTGACAGAGCATTGGCTGAGGTTGACAAGCGTAAAATGGAGGTTCCGGGAGTGGAAAAATTCTGGGGATTGAAGGATTGGTTAGAGGGATTGGCGTTCGATCAGTTGACATTGATCGAAGTGAGGTGCCCCGATCTGAAGCTATGGTAGCAGTTGGGAACATCGTGGGTTCTAGTCAGGGCATATGGACATAGCACTGAGTTGCAGACCGGATATTGAGGTTTCTTTTAAGGGTGAATTACTGTATGAGCAGACTTGCGGTGCTAATCAACATATCATGCTAAACTGCATATCAATCAAAGTACTCGCGTGTTCTTTGCCCATATAGACATTGGAGCTGTGCATATTCAAGCGTAAGCTCTCACGAAGCTTGGGCTCAATCCTCTTATGTTAGCACGAACACCAGAGGTCAACACCCTTTTGACAAGTAATATTTACATTTTTGCAGCTAGATACAGAGTGATCGGACGTTGAACATGCTCAAACCAGCTTGCCTTGCTGAACCAATCAAGCAGTGAGCTTGCTCTTGATGAAGGCAAGAGCTTGGGAGCCGTACTTGTTGACGTACTGTTGGTGGGAGTTGGCATCGTTGCCGTTGCAGCAGTACGGGTCGGTCGAGTCGCAGTATGACTTGAGAATGCTAGTGCTAGCAGGCGAGCACGAATAGCCAGCAGGACGGGCGGCGAACTATCATATCGCATCAGCTTGTGTCGTATCAAGTCAGGTTACTCTACTTACGCCCGAAGCGGTGCAAGTCCCCACGTTGTATGGCTGTCCAGACCGGTAGTGTGGGTCGCCCATAAAAATTCCAACCTTGACGGCGTTGAGTGCGTTGCCAGTAAGGGTAGACCCAGCGCCTCCACACAGCGCGTTGTCCATGATCTGGCCTCCTTGAGAGTAGCCAATAAGAACAATTTGGGTATCAGGACACTTCTGGTTGTAAGCTGTCACAGCCTTGACAACAGCAGCAGTACCCTGAGTTGCGGAGCTGTCATAGCTGGCACCACCGCAGGACGACTGTCCACCGCAAGCTGGGTAGACAATGGCCTCAGCACCAGATGACGAGTAGGCTGCCTTGACCTGGTTGACGAGACCGCCGGCAGTACCATATCCGGCAGGGGCAGTGGTCTCACGAGCACCGAAGATGTAGACCTTCGGACAGCTCTGTCGCTCAGCGAGGTCGACAGGATTCGCAGCGGCGAAACCGACAAGAGAGAAGGCAGCAGCGGCGGTGACCTTCATAATGAATCGAATTTATAAGGATTTGATATCGAATTTGACGTGATGAAGTTGCTCGATGATGATTCCTGGGCAGAGCCGCTCTTCGTATATAAGTCAAGCCCATTCCTGGTTCAGATTTTGCTCTTTAGGCAGAATATCGGCCAGATCGAACGCAGCTTATATTCGGTGTGTGGGGTAAGTGCTGGTGTTTCATGGCTTTCCATGATCGTTCGCCCTTCATCCGTTGCGGTAATCTAATCACTGCGGTGCAATGGAGAAACAAGCAGGGGTCGGTTCCGAGAACCCTGGTAATTTCATGCGGAGAGCAGATGGTGGCGGTCTGGGGTACATATCGGTTGGACTAGGTAATAGTTTCGAAACGAAGCGAGCGAATCCTACGCTCAGACATAAACAATCGTCCGGGCAGGGTCAACAATGGCATTCACCTTGTCGACTCATCGCCACCGGCTTAGGGGGTGACCTGAAAAGGCTAAAAGGATATGCGAGCGATGGTCCTGGAAACGAAGTATTAGGGTCATGTCGAGCCCGGTCAAGAAGGCCATAGTATAGTGCCGCCTGTATTTGATCGGTTCCAGATGGGAGCACAAAGCGCGATATCTCTGAAATGAAAGGATCCGGCGTGAATACAGTCAAGAAAGCATCCAACGGAGGCGGAACAATGTTTAGGTTGCACACGTTTCGGAATACTGCATCAGTACATCACCGTATAGTAAGACAATAGAGTCTGATTTCTTTGAGCGTGAAGACCAGGCAGTTGAGGTGCAAGAGGATGTTGAAAGATGAAGAGTGGGAATGTTGGTTCCCAATTACGTCATCAACCTCGCTTCCAAAGCTGTCCGCTCTACGAGGTATTCTTCTTTGTTCTCCTCACTCTTCAACCTTCCTTGAAGTGAGACTGCAGCCGCGACGAACCTCGACTAGGTTAAGGCATAAACGGAGAATTCGAGGCATCGAGCTCTTGGGCGAACGAAGATCGATGACGGTGAGCCCGTTTGAAGACATTAGGATCTGGAATCGCATGCTCAAGTCTGTCGGCCAAGCAAGCAAGCTTCTTTCACGGTGACATGCTTCCATACGATCATTAACGCCTTTCCTTCATATGCCATTGTCTGTTGTACGACGCACGTAGGTCCCATGAGACCGGGAGAAGCGGTCCAAGGCTTGTACCTCTGGTTCATCAAGGAAATGGCAGGAGGATTGTCACGTGTACCATGGAGAAGGGCAGGAATATACTAGCAATATTTGTAGGCGCCAGATCGCATGGTGGGGGTAGGGTATCACGAAGCGCTGGCGATAGAGTCGCGTGGCGCAGCCTCCAGTGAAAGGCACACGCGGTGCGCAACATCAACACCAGAATGACGATGTTCCAGCAAATGCCTCGCCTTCAGTCTCGCTCTCATCACCCCACCCTCTCTCATCAGGCGGACAAATGTCGTGAACGCCGTGCAAGGCCGCGACCCCGAACAAGACACAGACTTTGCGCTCCGTACATGCGATAGACCACCCACAATGCCTTACCTTGTCCACCCGCCCGGTGCGCATTCTTATGTTCTCGACGAAGAAGATGAACACTTCCTTCATTACTTCACTCAATGGAACTGGCCCTACGAGCACCGCCCGGCAGATGACCACCAGATCGCGCAAGCCATCAACCGCGATCGTAAAACCCGGCGCCCATCACTGTACTCACTGTGGTCGAGGGAGATGAAGCGTCGTCAGGAAATGCATGACAAGCGTCGAACTTTAGAAGCGAGCGAAATGTACGACTCGATGAGGAAACTGGAAAAAGAGGCCGCAGGAGAGCAAAGCCTGTCAAAGAAAATTGCGAGCTTCTTTTCATTTTCCAAGAAGCGATCGGGGAAGGGTACCAATGGCGATGGGTATCAAAATGGTGTGTATGTAAACCATCTGGAAGAGTACCAAAAGAAGTGGGTAGAAGGGGACAGACGGCTTCAGCGCAACAGATCGCGACTCTCTCTTCAAGAATTCAGAGAACGACTGGAGTCCTCTCCTGGCACACCTAGCAGTGCAAATACGCTGCGCCGCTGTGATGGCACTGTGAGGAGGCACAATTCGCAGGGTCGACGCTTGGGATGAAGGGTTCATCCCGTGCGGCTCGCTGCTGCCATGGTGTTACAAGCGTTTTTCCACAGAGCAGAACACGGAATGTTGACACCAATATTGAATGAAGGACGCTAAGCCTACGAGCTGCTGGGTTGCAGGTGGACAGATTAGGCTAGTATCTTGTCATCCAATGATATCGTCTAGAGTCGTCGGCTGTGCCTGCAGCTCTGTAGGCATCCAACATCGTAAGCTCCTACTTCTCAGTGAGACCTCGACCTTGTTTTGAACACACTCAAAATTCTATTCGATCATTACGTTGACTTGCTCTTGATTTAGCACCCAGGCGCGTGCGTTTTACGCATTCGCTACTGACTCGACCATGGGAAGCACTGAGGACAAGGCTGAACGCCCGTGCGAGACTTGTTTGCGAATAGCCGAGCAGATCGAAAAATGCGAGGCTTTCATATCAAGATGTGAAGGAATTGGTTTCCGCGGAGTTATCAATGTGCCGATGGATGACATCCGCGAAAACCAGCAGATTGATCCGCAAGGCAGCGAAAAGGAGTTCGCCACAGACCATGGATTACCGCATGGGACTATCCGCATTCACGCAAATCCCGGAGGTGCTGGTCTATGGGGATATAGCCAGTCTGAACATGAACGAATCGGGCACGAGCGTGTCGTGCACGAGCATTCTCCGTCTGATGCATGGATCCACTTCAATATCGCCATACGAACTTACCGGGCGTCAAAATGCCGTACATGCTCTATCGTCCGTTTGATGGGGAACTTACGTCCCCAGGCATCTTTTCACTTCTGTAGGACAAATTCAATCTGGTACCTCAAAGGTCAGCCTCTATTACGCGCTGCCACAACTGTCCTGGCGCAAAAAAGGGCACCACGCCCGGGAATTGACTGGATCGACCTTGGAGGCATAAAGCAGTGGCTACGAGTCTGCGATGATCAGCACAGTGGACACTGTCATTCCTTTCTGGATGCATGGAGACAGCTAGAGCCTCCTACGCGGCTATCACTTATCGACGTCCAGCAATTATGTCTTGTCCATTATTCAATGTGCCGTACACCTAAATACCTTGCTTTGAGCTATGTCTGGGGACGCGGGCAACAAATCTTCCAGACCACGAGCGAGAACTTCGCCTCACTCTCACAAAAGGGAGCCTTCAAGCTTTTCGAAGATCGTCTACCGAGAACAATAAAAGATGCCATCATCCTCACTCGTTTGCTCGGACTACAGTATATCTGGATCGACCGCTTTTGCTATGTTCAGGACGAAATCGCTCATCAAAACGGCCAAATAGAAGATATGGCAGCAATACATGCGAATGCTTATCTGACCTTGGTTGCATCAGGCGGTGAAGATGACTCTGAAGGGCTGCGGGGTATAGATCAGACTGGACAACACCGTAATGTGTCTCTTTGCACACTAGACTTCAGTGAGACCTGTGCATTTACCACAGTATTTGCAGGGCTAGGAGCCAAATCGAAATACCGTACTCGTGGATGGACCTACCAAGAGTTCGAGCTGTCTCCAAGGAAGCTCATATTTGACGGCCACACAGCTATATTCGTATGCTCTAGAGGCAAGGCTAGTGAGGATATATCGGACCTGACACAAGCCGAAGAGAACCGTCTTCCAATCATCACTCGCTTTCCCAGCATATACACCTATAGTCACCAAGTAGAGAACTACTTTACTCGACAGCTTTCCTATCCTACTGATGCATTACGGGCGTTCTCAGCAGTCATCGAACTCATGCGACGTGCATTACCAGGAGGTATTCTTTTCGGCATCCCCGAGGCGTTTTTCGACGGCTGCATGTTCTGGCGTTGCTCGAACTTATCTCGACCTCCTCTGAGAAGGGTTGACAGGGATGGCAAGATATTAAAGGGTTTCCCGAGCTGGTCCTGGGTCGGTTGGACAGGTGGATCGGGCGTAGACACCCAAGATTGGCGGGCTGCTCATCATTATTATACCGGATACGAGCTTCCAGAGCATATCAGACAGATGGACGAATACCGACATCTTCTCGTTATTCGTTCCACTGTAGAGTGGTACAAACGTGCGATGGATCATACGAGCAGCCGCGAGCGGGTGCAGAATTTGTATTATACAACCCAACTTCGTGCCAACACAGCTGTGCCGGTCCCACCATTTCCTGGGTATACATTCATAGGGCCCCCGGAAACTCCTTTACCGCGCGATCCTACTGTTTGGAGTCCCATACTTGAATTTTGCACCGAACGCGTCTATCGTCACCTGGCGGACCACAAATCTTATTCTCCAGGAGATCCTTTCAAGATATGCGACAGCGTAGGGAGAACTGTGGAAAACCTTCACCCTGACTGTGATGATATAAGGAGGCTACCAGCCATTGAGCCCAGACTTGGGCAAATGTCATACGAGCTGATAGGTATCAGCAAGGGCGAAGTCAACCGCGGACATCCTAAATGGTATATGCAACACGCTACAACGTACTATACTTATCTGGATGAGATCTACCAAGCAAATGCCGAACAATGGTACAAGTACCAAAACGTCTTGTGGATTGAATGGGAAGAGGGCATTGCATACCGCAGAGGCATTGGTGAGATTGCTCAAAAACATTGGGACAAGTCCACAGACAAAGAAACCATCGACGTTTCTTTGGGATAGAGGATCAACGTGCCAAGCCAGGAGATCATTATGACATTCGAAGCTTCAGTAGGCATCAAATCTATACCAACAACGTATTGATTATTGTGTCACTGTCTACTTGTACTAACGGAAAGGGTAAACCTTAACGTAGTTCATTGTTGTCATCATAGCATGGCGTCGTACTGCGCAACACATCAATGACGGCAGGATCAGGCTCGCTCTTCGAGGTACCATGTAGGAGATTAATTCGGTCAACGTAACGCAAATGTGCAATAAAATCAAGCAGTCCATGGGAAAACATAATGGCGTGAGTACGATCCTTGTATGCGTGCAGCACTACAATTATTCTAAAGTATTACTTAGAGCATCTGCGCCCAGAAGGCTCTCTGAATTCACGTAGACTCCATCGTGCAAATCTACCCACACGAGGAGCGTCTAGATTGTGTCATGAACCCGTCAACAGCTAAGAGGCTTCTTCGGCCTTTGTTAACCCCTATAATATACCACAAGTGTCGCTTTACAACGTTGGCACAAGCCTATTGGATATAAATCAACCAATACGGGCTCCTCGTACATTATCAACGCGACATTAGTATAAGGCAGATCGTGTTCAAGACAGCACCAGACATCCTCCACATCTTTTGGCTCGAGGACTTAGCTTACTTCTTTTTCCACATATGTCCTAATATTATGGTTTTCAAGTCGTTCAGGGTGGAGGCAATGGAAGCAAGAAAAGTAGAATGGAAAATAGACACCGCGATGGAAGTGCTTTGCCATCTGTAGCATAGGCAACACTAGCTCATAGATAAGCAGCTCTTTAGCGATAATCTCCGCGTCGATGGGCTTGACGTAGACGATTTTCCCGTCCTGTCTGAACTCAAAGTTGAAAGTCGTCAATTTTGCAACGGCGCCATTGGACATCTGGAAATTCGTCCGCCTCTTCAGCATCTCCTGGTAGGGATATGCTAGTGTGAAGATGTAGTTGAGCGCAATCCAGCCATCCTGTGTAACTGGAACACATACTGTAATTTGGTCTTTGGGCCCTGTCACGCTGCTAGACTCCTGGTGGCGAGGCGCAAACAGAAAATCCAGGTTGTAGTGCCTGGAGGCCCGTCCTGCCTTGCGTATCCTTGCGTCCAGAAGCTCCCCAGGGTATCGAAATTCCATTTCCAGCAGTGTATTTGGTGAACACACCGCTGTATGTGACTCTAGGGTCTCCTTGGAATACATAAGCACACTGCAGGCGAAGCAATGCCATGGTTGTTTTGAAGTGTTGTGGAACTGCATCCCGTAATCAAGGATGTGTTTTACAAATGCTAGGCTAACTGTCGTTTTAGATAAACAGTCTAGACATTGAGCTCTCCAAGCTGGTAGAGATGTTGTGTTTAGTGTTGCCTCTAGAATCTGGTCTGAAACTTTAAAGAATTGTATGAGCTGCGTATGAATGGGAAGGTGGCGGGTCAGCTTGAGCGCTACATGCCTGTAGAGAAAGGGGTCAAAACGCACAGGAGTCCAGGTGCAGGCTAAAAACTCTTCCTCGATAGTCTTCAGCGTCAATTGTTTGGCATAGCTATAATCGCACTGGTCCAGGAGAGAGATGAAGTCTGGCCAGTAAATAGCGCACCTCCGCGCGGTCCCTTGGAGAAGGACGCCGCCCAGGTATACTGCGAAAGGCCTATGTTTATAAGTAAGGCCTTTGCTCTGAGTTGGGACTATGGTGGGCGCAACCACGAGTGGAAAGCGCACTAGGGGAGGAACGACATTGATGGTGAAGAGCTCAATCTTGCTTTCCTCGGTCCTTGGTCTTTTGTTCTTTTGGAGCCTAGGCTGCACGGCCTCTTCTTCAAACCCTGCAGATTCTTCCTCTCCAAACCCAGCACGGTCAACTTCCAACTCATTCTCGTCATGGAGTGCATGTTCTTCTCTCTCCACCTCGACGCCAGTGTCTTTTGCTTCGTGCATGTACCCATGGCCATCGTCTTGAACTGCAGACTCTTCCTCTTCGAACCTAGCACGGTCATCTTCCACGTCATACTCGTCATGAAGTGCATGTTCTTCTCGCTCCACCTCGACGCCAGTGTCTTTCGCTTGGTGCAAGTCCCTATGGCCGTCGTCATGGAGTGCACGTTCTTCTCGGTCCACCTTAACGCTAGTGTCTTCCGCTTCGTGTATATCCCTATAGCTATCCTTATAAAGTGTAGGCTTTACTCTCTTCTTCTTAATACTATTATCTTCTACTTTATATATATACCTATAACGTACCCGGCAAGCGAGCGGGCACTGCAAGCGAGCGGGCACCCTTATTAGCTTTCGCGACGTATAAAGCGATCTATCTTAACAACGCAAGAAGATATATTAGAGATAGCTACTACTATAGATTAAGCAGCGCTTATAGCATCTTTCTGACAGGTATATAAGTTGTGCCTAGTCTCTCTGCAGCGCCTGCAGCGCGTTAAAGCCTGCCGGCTTGTACCTAATTGCGCCTTGCTCTGACGCGTTTCGCCTTGTAGCTGCTGCTTAACGTCCTTTTGAGCAATAATTTCCTCTCCCTCTGCTCTTGATAGGGTACCCTTCTTCTGAATTCGCCTTCTTTTGCGCTGCCTGCGTGTTGTGGCGGCTTCATTTGCTCTCTTAAGGCTTGCAATCTAATTGTGTATTAATGCTGCTGAGTGTACTATTGTCTTAGCGCCCTTTTTAAGCTAATTAATTGCTGTAATAATAGAAGCAGGTGATGAGCTCTTATGCTTTCAAATCTAATTATTAATTAATATTGTTTAAGCTTCTAGCTCGCGTGCGTTACTTGGTGTTTTAGCTTCTTATAGGGTAACCTCTGGCGCAGGTGGTGTTAGCGTATGAAGCTTTACATTAAGCTTTAATAGCACCGCTTCTAGGCTATATAGAACTAGGCCAGCGCTGCAGAAGCTTGAGTAGATATTCTCCTTTGTAATTGACTAATTATAGGTAGCGTGGAAGGCTGGTAGGAACTTAAGCTTTGTGATATGGTTGATATGGTCGTGGATTAGGCTACTAACCTGATGCCTGTACGCGCGCTTTAATAGTGAGAAGTAGCTAATGTTAAGCGGCTGTAAAAGGTGTAATAAGTGCGACGGCATGTAGAGAGTATAGATCTTGTTCTCCTTATAGAGCTCCTGGAATTTGAGAGAGTTGTGGCTCTTATGGCTGTTAATTACTAGCAGTTGCTATGCGCCTACGCGGCGATCCTTTATATACTTAATAAAGTGCTCTAGCCAAGCAACTTCTAGCTTGTTAGTAGTCTAGCCGTTTTTACTTAGCGCGATGCACTAATTGCGTAGTATATCCTCCTAATACTAGGTAGAGAGGTAGTACTGGCTGGCGAAGATAATGAAGGGGGGGATTGCCTATTTAGCAGCGTTGATGCCCTGGATTACTGTAACCTACTCGCGATTGCCTGGCTGAATTGCCTTTGCTCGGCCGCGTCTCTTAGAACTAGTGACTACTAGCTAAGCTAATATCTTGCCTATTATAAAGCCTGTCTTATTAAAGTTATAGGTATTCTTATTGCAGATGCTGTATGTCGCCTTAGTACGCGCTACTAGGTTAAACCACGCGCTAATAACCTCTAGATCCTTGCAGAGAGCTCGCTGTTGATTGTAGGGTCGATTGAATCGCGTTGTAAGGCTTGGAGTCCGCTTGACAAAGTTCCTAGGCCACTTCTTGCCAACCTGGCCAGCGCCGCGCTTAGCAAGCAGCTTATTTGCTATATCTTGTACAGCGCCTAGAGTAGGCGTAAATCCTCGCGAGTCTAGGTTAAGTATATGCCTAGTAATCACCTCCTCTTCTAGCTTAGTGAGCTTCTTTGAATTTGGCTCGCAATCGCGTCGCGTAGCAATTCCAACGCGTCGCTGTTGTACTGTTATTCAGGAGTAATTAAAGGTTACTACAGCGCGTTTTATACTAGGAATCTAATTTTAGCTAATGGCTAGTATAGCAAGAGAGATACTTGCTTTATTAGAATGCAATTAATTAACAGGTAGGGGAGATATAACAGTTGTAGCTTAACGCGTCGCAAAAGTTGATGAGGGTGCCCGCTTGCTTGCAGTGCCCGCTCGCTTGCCGGGTACGTTAGCTATTATTATAAAGTGCAGGTTTTGCTTTCTTCTTTTTAACGCTATCGTCTTCTGCTTGGTGCATGTCCCTATAGCCATCGTTATAAAGTGCAGGCTTTGCTTTCTTCTTCTTAACACTATTATCTTCCGCTTTATATATATACCTATAGCTATTATTATAAAGTGCAGGTTTTGCTCTCTTCTTTTTAACGCTATTATCTTCTGCTTTATACATGTGCCTATGGCCATTATTATAAAGTGCAGGTTTTGCTCTCTTCTTTTTAACGCTATTATCTTCTGCTCTATACATGTGCCTATGGCCATTATTATAAAGTGCAGGTTTTTCTCGCTCCACCTCAACGCCATCGTCTTCAGGTGCGCGTGTTGGTGTAGGCAAGGCGGGATCTGGATGCAAGGGCTCGTGTAGGCCATAATCATTGACTGCAAAGAACTCGTCTAATGCTCTCACCTCGACGCCATCGTCTTTAGGTGCGCGTGTTGGTGTAGGCAAGGCGGGATCT
>MU004520.1:0-54387 GCA_010405375.1 Lophiostoma macrostomum CBS 122681
ATACTATACTTAGCCTTTATATTCTCTATAAGCTAGAACTAGTTTTATATAACTATAGGATCCTTATAGAGGGCTCTCTAGTAGTTATACTTTTAATTAAACTTAACTTTAAGCTCTAGCTAGCGCCTAATAAAGGTTATAGCCTAGTTCTATCTAATAGGGTTATAGTAATACTTAGCTAGTAAAGAGTCAGCCATATCTTTTATAGTAGCGAGCTAGGGTAGAAATCCTTACTTATCTAGATTAAGTATATACTAGATAATTACCTCCTCTTCTATCTTTAGTAGCTTTATTAAGTTAGGTATACAATCGCGTTAAAAGGTAGTTCTAGCGCGTCTAGCGCCTAGTGTACTTCGAGAAATGTTATAGATAGCTGCAGCGCGTTGCTGACTTAGTGTCGCGTCTTATTTAATAGCCTGAATTGCGAGCTATATACGCGCTTCTTTTAATTCTAGTAGAGTCTATTGTTATTAAGGTATCGCGTGTTACTATAAATCACTATAAATTTTGGTGGGGTCTTGGCAGAGTGGCCAGCTCGCCCGTGTGGCCAGCTCGCCCGTGAGGTACGTTAAGATATCTTAACTCTATAATATCTAGTAACACTGTATTGAGATAGTCATAAGATTATATCCTAAGACCCCCCCTGCGCCTTACAGAGGTATCTGTGAAGGCACAGTCTGAGGGAGGAAAATATTGCCGAAGGTGTCAACTAAACCTTGGCTCAAGAGATTGCACGGACTTCCCTGGATCATCTCATGGATCTGGTAGGTGGTTGTCAAGCAGAAGTCGGACCCATACTTATATTTTGCGAAATCAAGGGATTCCAGATGAAGAACAAGCCGGATATGGGGGTTATGAACACAGAAGCGTGCCAGAGAGGAGTTGGTAATTATGTCGAACAGATCCATTGGCAACGACCAGGAATGAAGTGAAACACTCTTGATATGCAGTGCCCATGATTGCAGACAAGTCTCAACGAGAGCCGAGAAGTTCGATAGACCATTCCGGTCCGCTCCGGAATAGAATGAGATATGGTTGAACTTTAATTCGAGCCAGGCTGTCTCATGATAGAGTTGGCGAGAGACTAGTCTCAATGGGTTGACACATTCCTCGGGTTGATTGAAAACTTCCTCGGTGGGATCGTACGCTTCCGGGATAGGACAACGTCCCTCAGCCATGTTGAGTTGCACTTGAACACCCTGTTTGCCCTGGGCGAAGAGAAATGCCGTAATTCCGAACTCGTAAGTAAGTGCGAACTCGTAGATCATGTCTCGCACCTCCTGTGGTATGCTGAAGAAAACGCAGGTTCCTTCCTTTGGTGGTACGCTCGGGTCTTCCTTTGAGATATCTTGTGAATCCTCTAATTGCATCATGGTGACCTCCTAGACAGGCAATTAGAATGAGTTGGGGTTGCTAGATTCTTCTGGGGATCACCTGCGTTTCTAGCTCTCGACCCTGGGATTGCGGACCGGGTCCAGAGTCTTGATAGAAGTCGTCGTCGCGAATGACTTGGAAGGCACGCAAGGAGCCGGTGCGATGGAACAGATGCGAGTGAGGTCCAGGCGACGTGATTTTGGCGGGCAGGTTGCATGTGGGCCATTCATCAGCCAATCAAGGTCCGTGCGTCACACTAGACGCTAGGCAATTTGTTTTCGGACTAGGGGGACTCGAAAGTCACGCATTGAATGCAAAGTCGGGTGCACGTTCGTGCCATCAGGCTGTTAAACAGGTGTATGGTGTCCATTATTCTGCACCGTTGTTTGCCACCAACAGGCAGCAGTCTCTGGGTATCCTTGGAGCTTTGCTTTATATTGATGGCCGAATCGAGTACCAGTTGTCTCATGTCTATGCCGTTTGTGCTTCTGTAGTAAAGCTTTCGGGACTTCACTATCTAATCGATGAGTCAAGCCATATTTGTGCACACTGAGTACTGGCACTAGCATCTTTAAACTTGCCTCGAAAATGGTGACGTAGTCCGTGCACCCCACGTAGAGAGGTTGCTCAAAAGCCATTCTTGGACCAGTGACGGTACTGGGCTGTCCATCGTTCCGCCATGACTGGGTTTTCCCACTCGCACTGCTCTCGGAAGTGCTCCTCGGTGAAGCGCCCCTCTCGAGGTAAGAGGCGGATGTTGCCAGGGTTGTCGATTCGCTTATGTCCGTAAACGATAGCTGCGTAATGTGCTTGAAGTTTTCCCACTCGGTCACGGTCTATGATGTGGCTGGGCAGCGTGTTTCGGATCATGAGCTGCAGGATAGCACCCCACTCGATACACTCTTTGGCAGCCTGCGGTTTATCGTGATCACAGCCCCATGTGATCATTACAGTAACTTTGCACTTCGGATGAGTGCGGGCAAATGCTTCCACGAAGGGTGTAATCACGTCTCTAATATTGTAGAAATACTTCCCATCAACCCTCGAGAAAGGACGGTCGCTCCTCGTCGGGACCGTTATGTGCCTCAGTTGAGAAAGTGACGTTGGCGAGCAGGAGGCGAGGAAATTATAGAAGTGCACTTTGCCTGTGCCATGATTGGGACTGTCCAAGGAGTGAAGGTCGTTCAAGTGCAAAAGAAGACTGCGGGTCTCGTGGTGCATTTGCCAGCAAACGTATCTGAGTTGATTATAGTCCAATCCTACTTTCCCGTGCTTTGCGGAGTAGAATACAATCGGTTCCGTTGAAGCTGCGTTTCTTCCCGCCATGGAAAACAAGCCTTCCTCTTCTGTAAGAGTAAACTTGTAAATTTCATCCCTTACCTCTCTCGGTAAGGAGAGGAGAAGGCTCGGTCTGGGTGGAGGAACAGAGGGGTCAATCATCGAGTTGACGCTACGGGCTAATGAGCTCATGTTATAGTACAGAAGTTTATTGGTAAATCCTTTACCTACTTAGACGCGCCGGCGATAGTATCGTGAACGTGTAGGGCCGTAGAGAATGATTTGGGTGATAGTGGATATGGTGATGTACAGATGGACGCTTGCTGTGGGTTTTTAATGAAGAAGGTTTGGCGACGCACGTTGGTATGATCTTATAAGCGAGTTTGCTTATCCGAAATTTCAAAAGTCTCAACAATGGCGACTCCAACGATGAGCGGTACTTGCCTGTTCTTAAACATGGTTCTGTCCAAAATTGAGCGTAGTGGATGAGTGGAGAAGACTAGTCCTAGCTAGGCAGGTTGATGGCGTCGACACCTACCCCGCGTACAGCGACATTTGGCGCCCACATATCTTTTCACGTCGACCGTTCGCTATTTACTGAAGTATCCGTAATATCATGTGCTTGAGACTACTGACTACGAAAGTTATACTTCTCTTACATTTCGCGTCGTGCTGAGTGTGTATTCGCCGATCTCGTACCATCGCTCCATCACAAGACCTCAATTTTGCGACTCAGCTCATTTATCTATATGCTCTAGAAAAGACTGGTCATCTAAGACTTGGGCATACCTTGGCCCGATTTGGCTGCCCACCAAGAGCATGTGCATAACGCAGCCCACGAGCGATCTATGACCCTGTTTGTTGTATGACACGATCCGTCCAGAACACGAACAGGACTGACTCCGAGACGCCGTGATCATGCGATACGCAGTGTCTCGCCATAGAACTACCGAAAATGATATGCTTTCAAACTTAAACTTCTCCGTGTCGAAAAGTGCGAAGGAGAGATAGATGACATCTGGAGGTACACATACTCAGAGCGAAAGCAACGATGAGCTCTCCAGTCATACGAAGGCAGTGTAGCTTAATAGCTACTTGCTCCCAGTCCAATTCGAAGTACCTACAACATCGTTGCGGCATAACCCACCTCTTCATTACCGACCTACATCCGCATCCGTACCCCCCTCCGTTTCCCATAGATCATCTCATAGCCTCATTCCAGAACGATCGTTTCAGTTCACTCAGGCTGATCGCTGCAAACTGCCGCATGACACATTTCAGATCTCCCATCCTCTTCCGCTCTTAGTGGCTACATCATGTTTCGAAACAATGTCGACAGGGATGGTGATTCGCCAGTGTGCGACCCCATCCTTGTCCGACGTCGCAGGTCTCATTACGTCTTTATGCATACGCCATGCGGGCCGCATAAAAATAGCAGAGGGATGATGTAGAGTGTTGCGTATCGATAGGGATCGTGTTGGATGTTGGAGGGGTAGGGATGTGTGGAGGGATCTGGTGCCAGGATTTGGTTTGGGGATGGGTTGCGGAGTCTATATATAAGTGCCGGCCCTTGGTACTTTCCTCAATGTGCTGTTCTTTTCTTCCCTTGCATTCTATTGCTCTTCTTCTAGGTATTGTTGGGTATACACTCTTTCATCTTCCTTTCATCACACTCTTTACTTGAATCATCGAGATCGTCATGGCCGAAATGGCAAACGCACTCGCTTTCTCAACATACGCGCACCAAGCCAATCTTTACGAACCAAAGTACGATACGGAAGCTCGGGACCGCGACTCTGGCGTCTTCCTCGACGATGCTGAGGACCAGTCCCTGCCTCCGACACCGATGTCTCGACAAGCGTCTGTGTCTCTCAAGCACAGCGACTCAGTCAAATCGACGTCTACACTCACCCGCAGCGACTCAAGCCTTACAGACCGTCGGCTGCGTCGACCCGCCGAGCTGAATCTGACCTCGGCACCCTCCTCATCCACCAAGCCGAAGTCTGAGCTCGAACTGCGCTTTGATCTGATACGCAACTCGTCGACGCAGTCCCGCGCTGCTCTCAAGTCTCCTACCCAGCTTCTCAAAGATCGGCTGAACCTCTCGCCGACGAAGGGCGCGCATGAGATGGAGATCAGGATATTCACGCCCCCACGCCCAATGCTGAACGGCTGCATTCTACCGGGTCCGGAGAGACAGCTGGAGGGATTTCAAGGCAGAGATGTACGCGCGCGAACAGAACAAGGTCGACCGGCTTGGTGGTGCAAGGTCGATCGGGTCGTTGTCTTTGATGGAGTCGAGGGCGATGATGAAGGGGGACAAGTACTCAAGTACAAGACGCGCAGTAGTAAAGGGCTTAGCATTGCGCGAAGGAGAGGTGATAGCGAGGTTGTGATTATACCGCTAGACTGCGCGCATTGTCAAGAGATGCTGAATCGACAAGAGTGGAAGTACGATGTGCAGGTTTGCAAGAGAAGTGTGTGTTGGGAGTGTAGGGAGAGATGTATGTGGGAGGACAAGCAGGAAATAGAGCAAGGAATCGAGGGCAAAAGTGAACTAGCAAACATGGAGAAGAACCGAGAGCGCGCAGACAGCGTGTTGGCGGATGAGCAGGCACGAGACGAGGAGCTGATGCGGAAGTTGGGGATTGAGACAGGCCCGAAGAGTCCCATTCAAGCTGTCGGTGGCATTGAAGAAAGGCTAGAGGCGAAGTAGAAGAATATGGTCACGAAAGATGCTTACACAATGCGGTAGTGGCCGTGGAAGGCAAACTTCGATCTTTGTCTGTACATATTCCAATTCACATCCTTGACTTTCTAGAAATCCCACACAACGTGGAATGGACAGTATTAACGGCCCAAATACCTATATGAACCCCAATCCGAGAGTCAACCTATGAGCCCCCCACAACCGTAGAATCTGGCCTCTTATACACCATGACCACTTACAACTCGCTTGCCGATTTCCTCGAGAACGGCATTGAGACACTAGATCCCAGTCAGACAGATGAGATTTGCCCCATCTCCCGCTTCGAAGACGATGACGAAGAGAGCGTAGAAAGCTCCAAGAATGGTCCCATGCTCAAGACCCGCTTTTGTGGCCATCATTTCCACCGGACATGTTTGTTGACATGGCTAACGGACGATGGCCTGGACGCTCGGAGTGGTTGCCCTTCCTGTAGGCAGAAGCTATACGTTGGGGGTTTCCGTGGTCGTGGCAATGCATTGCAAGCTTGGGTGGCACCGATTAAGACTATGTTGTCCCTTGCACTGCGCAAATGGTCGGAGGACCGACCTGGAATGCTGAAAGAATATGAGAAAGCCCAGGGCTTGTGGGAGGTAGTCCTGCGCTATCAGTTGGGTCTGGGTCGGAACTACAGCGCCATCGCCGCAGATCTTGTTGCGGTAAATCCAGAAGATCCCAGCTGGCTCCATGCTATCAAGACCGCCTCCTCTCACGTCATGCCAGAGCGTGTACCGAACGAAACTGAGCGTGTGATCCTGGATTTGGAGAAATCAGCAACCGAACCATGGCAGAAGGATTGTCTCGGGCTGTTAAAACTTGCACGAAAAGCGGGTGCCGCGGCAGAGATCTTAGTCAACGAGACTGACGATCTTGTTACAAAAGCGGAACTAGCCAGGGTCGGACATACCAGTCGGGGAAGAGAGGCCGTCGCAGGCCTTACTGACGCAATCGCGAGTCAATGTGTGATGGAGAGGCTTGACCTTCAGAGGATGGGGCCCGACTTGACGTCGTCTCAGCTGATCTATTGGATGTTCCTTGTCGAGCTGGCAGAGAACATGCTGAGCGACCTGCGTCTTATTGGTCCATTGTGACAGACCTGGAGTAGAGATTTAACGAGCGTGAAGAGCTAGGAAGTCAACATGGCATCGGCTATAGATATAGGATATATAACTTGTGAGGAAGCGCCTTGGAAAAGAGGACCGCAAGAAGCTATCAATATCTGTAATTTAAGCTGAGGCTCGAGTTCATCATGTGTACTGTGTTAGAAGTAGCAGGAAACAAAAAGCTCTGGACTACAAGACAATTGCTAACCGCGTATGAGGTAAAGATGTCATAGTTGGGTGAGAAGGCGAAAAGAAAAAGTTGAGAACAGATATATTCTTATGTTGAGAAAGGGTATATCTCTGGCTTGGCAAACTGACAGGCGACCCATGACGATATGCCAGATAATAGCGAAAACGCTTCCCATGCGCCACTAATGCTTATTCACAGTACTGCCATAATATGGGCCGAAGCAATATGCGTATCCTGACATCCCAAAAGATTGACTAGACAAATGCATGTCAGTACAACGCTGGGTGAACACTTACCACATGTCTAGTCCAGGTCCATTGCATCGTCCATAAATCCAATTGGCGTATCTTCATCTAGTTGCATACCGTCAAAGCCGTCATAGCCAAGAGACTCGAAATCGCGACTGGTGTAGGGCGTATTAACTGAGGCATCCGATCGATTGCAGACTACGCTAAGCGCCTGCTCGCAACCAAAGATTATGGTATTAAGCATCTGTGCCAAGTCGAGCTGTTCCAACTTGATCGCTTTGCGTGCCTCCTCTTCTGAGCCCCGACTAGCAGCGTTGAGCTTCTCGTCGGCGTCCTTCCAACGATTCCGGTAGTCCTTTGCGAGCCCAAGTTGGATGCGGGCATCCTGATTGCCGAGAGCGGCGTGTAATGGGCATTCCCGGTCGTCTAAAGCCTGGAGTAGATTTGCATGAAATTGATGCGAAGCCTCTGTCCGCTTGTTCGCGAGAATTGGGTTTGTGATGTGTTTGAGACCGTTCACGTTGGTTCGGGGGGCAGAGCCCGAGACTTGGACTCCAACGACTGACAGACAGTGCGTGATATAGCGCTCGAGTACAGTATACCATTCAAAGAAATCAATCTGAAACATTGATTCAACTTGCTTCTTCTTGAAGTCAGTCTCTTTGATGCGCTGCGAAGGGCTCATTTTGGGGCCACGACTTACGCTTTCCATACCCAGCACAAACGGAAATCGCGTCGCTCCTTCCGGATGCATATAGCCATTCTGGTCCACGTGTATATAAGAGATTTCAACAGCACGGATGTAGCTGGCCGCGAGCGACTCTGCTTTCCATCGCAGACGGCTCAACAACCGAGTGGCTGTTTCCTTCTCCTTTTTGACCCGCTCAGCGCGGGAGAGAGCGAGATTCTCGGCCGGCGTCTTAGGCGCGAAGCGCGAGTTTTTCAAGCTGTTTGACTGCATCGTGACTGCTCTTAGAAAGCCTTGAGGATAGCCGGTATGTCGTTGAGACTGACTTCCAGTCTGATGTGGAAGACGGCAGTTGTGATGATGAAAAGTGTTTTTGTGAGAGAGCGCTGTAAAGGAAATGTCTTATTTCATCTTATCATAGTCGTGAATGAGTCTCCTTCATTGTGACTTCACAATACTTGTCGGGTGAAGGAGCGTAAGTGATAGTCGCGTGGAGAGCTTGAGCTGAGGCGTCCGCGGGGCTAATTCTTGGTCTGTGCCATCCTTGCCGAAAGCGCTAACGGTACCTCTTGTCTCTTCGCACAGGCTGCCTCTCTAACTTGATCACAGTCTTTACAACCTCTCCGTCGTCACTCTCTGCCTGGAAACTCTTTTCTGGGCTGAAGCTTCACCAGGTTGAGCCATGGTGAATGGCCCGTGTCGTTTGACCCTCCTCGGAAGAGTGGCGCTCGATATGCACAAGAGCTTCAAATTGAAGTTAGATGGATTTATCAAGTCCCAGCTCTTTGACTGTCATGATGTGTGGTCTTGTATCACTCAAATCTTCAGGCGGCACTTGGGAAACTCACCAGTTTGCTCACAAAAGAACTTCCGTAACAGGCCCACAAATTCGTCTTTGACACGATACTAGTATCCTTCTGTCACATAGAAAGAGACTAGCCTGTAGCTGATTCCTGGTCGCTGCCGCGCTTTATCTGCCTTAGCATTCCTTCGCCATGAATTGACTATAGGTGGTAAGGGTGGAATGGTGTACACAGCCTTACGGCAGTGATCCGGAGACAACTAAGACACCATGCCCGAGGCCCTCAGAGTAGCTTTCCACATATTGAAGGATCTCTGTGTTGTGCTGGTGCGTCTCCAAACTGATACAAGCGAAGTGGATCTTCGATGGTGTATCAGTACTCTGTCTCAGCTCCCAGAGAGTATGAGGGTTTCGTGGTAATGCGGTATTCCGGCTCTGTTGTCTCCTTCTACTCTATTCTCTTCTTTTCCTACTCCAATTCCCATTATCATTTCACACGATGTATCCATACCGGTGTTGCCTCTTATATCCAACGGAAGCTGGTCCATGGTACTGCTCGGAATTGTCAAAGGCTGAATGGCTTTTCCCAGTGGCTAATTGAAAATCACTCGACTCAGCTATGTTCGTCAGAGGAGTTCGCTAGTCATATGGGCCCGGAGATGATGTCTTCACTCGGTCAACCTCCAGTGAAGAGTGAAGAACGCTAAAAGTTGTCAGCCGATTGAGCAAGATAGGCATGACCGACCTAGAAGAACCCCTCAACACGAGTTTGTCCAGATGAGTCGAGAAGGCTGAATTATCTTGGCATTATCGTATCGCAGCGGGTCGTTCCGTCTTTCACTCTGATGGCTTGGTGTGTCCTATCTAGCCAATCAAACGCCAGGAACTGCAACAAACACCGACGTCAAATTTCTTCTTCTAGTTTGATCGCGCGCCTACAAAGCTTTTTCAACAAACGGCACGTGCGTGCTTTGGTGGCTGCCTATCCCATACCATTTCCTCTCTTCTTCCTCACAGCCTGTCACCAATCGAATCCTCCATCGTATTGCCTCGACATCCAATCGCAGCGGCATCCTACTTCCAATGGAGTCCACTTCCGACACCGATCTGGTCCTTCCGGTGCCACCTAATTCGCTTTGTGGAATTCCCGTCGAGATCCTCCAGGACATTCTAAAGGATGTGGAGCGAAAGGATCTCGCGACTCTTGCGAAGGTAAACCATCATCTTAATTCCAGCGCTATTCCCCTCCTTTATGAAGCCTTTCACCCCCCGGAGGATGACCCGTATCTTTTCCTTCGAACAATACTTGCTGCACCTGAGCTTTGTGCATATGTCAAGCGAGTGGCCGTCCATGAGGAAGCGTTCGCTGTCTATTCCTACGACCAGAAGCGCGCTATTGGGCTACAGGACCGTCACTTGATCACATCGCAATTGACACAAGCCAATCTGTTGCCCGGCGTCCCTGTCTCCACTGTATATTGGAACCAACAGCGCGGGTCCGTCGACAAAATGATCCTGCCCACCGTCTTGGCGTTGCTACCCGAGGTCACGTCGCTGGAACTCATCTATGAGAAGGAGCCGTCGATGTGCGAGGGAACTGTACTGTGGCAATCAGCTGCGTTCTCCAGCTACCTCCGTCATCGCGACGTGCACGCTTTCACGCACCTGAAGTCGGTTCAGATTCATATCCATCACGCGGCACAATCCGTGGTTGTCCGGCTGCTCGCCATCCCGACGCTCCGTGCCCTGGAGTTTCACGGATTAGTTGATTTCTCCGAAGCCGCCCAGGCCACCAAGACCCTATCAAGCAACGTTGAGGAGTTGAAATTGAAGAAGTCTTTCGCGGATACTTCAGTTCTGACAGCGCTTATCACGGCTTGCCAGCACCTGAAACTCTTCCTTTATGAGCACAGCCCCACCTGTTGTTGCGGAGACAGGCAGCGAATGCTTCACGCTTCCAATGAATTGGATTTCACTGCCCTTTCTGCTGCACTAGCGCACCACAAGGACAGCCTGACATCGGTCGCCGTCATCGACGAGGAGTTTCCGACGGATGTCCGCGAGCTTAGGCGCAAAGGACGCTTGGACAACCTAGTCGACTTTCCATACTTGCAGAATGTCCTCATCCCAATCTGGTCAGTCATCACCCATGAGAACAGTTCATCGACTCCCGACGGCTTTACTTTCCCTAAGGTCTTTCCGCCTAAGGTCAAGCACCTGAGTCTCCAGATCACGAGCCCTCATCATAGGGAGTATACACGTATGGTTCCAATCATCTATCATCCCTTCCTTGTTGCACAACTCTTGCGCGAGTACCTAGACTTGAAATCCGTGGCTTATGGAATGATGGAGTACGCAATGCAGCAACCACCTAGGTTCTGGAGCGCCCAGGAGAGCTCGTTCATGGGTGCTGGATTGAATTTCAAAAGGTACAACTTCGAAGATGTTTCCGAATGTGCTTGCAACGTGTACCATCCTTGGGTAAGCGCCCAGTCGGGCTGTATGTTTCGAATGACTGACTCACTGCAACCGCAGATCTTCCAGGAATTCATTCACGACTGGGAGGTTCGTGGGGTTCATGAAGAGGATCACAATCGGGTTTAACGACGACGCCACCGCGGCTTTGACTCTGTTGCTCGACGATCAGTACTTAGGTTGTACTACGGGAACTGACTTCTGTGTAAGCAACCTCCAGTCTCGTTCAGCCCAGTCAGTTTCTGCACATCAAATTTTAAACTCCTGTACATGCGACTCCTGTTCTTGTTTTCGATTGGAATGGAAGCGGGGTGGAAGGAAACAAGGCAATATGCTGTTTCCAATGCATTTGTGAATGGAAAGGCACGCGAGGTGAAAGACGGCAATGGGATATGCTTTTTGACTGCATCGGTTATGCCGCATACGTGCGCTGGGTCCGGGGGCTATGCACCTGCAGTGGCGGGTTTATGAGCGGCGATTCTTTCATAACGGCACGAGAAGGCGTGCGTAATACGGAGGGGAGCCCTAGGAATGTTCGAATGCCTCAGGCGATGGATAATGAAGCGACAAAACTTGGAGTTTTGGCCCTGTTATGCCACTGCGTGATGCTGGGTGAAGACAGATTAACCTTTCTTGTGCACGTCAACGTCTAGCCGCATTCGGCATTGCACTAGTATCCACCAACCACATCATCTCAATTCTGCGACCTTGGGTCTCACTTGGTAATGCAGTCACCACTACCTTCAATTGACGTAACCTGAAGAGTTACTGCTTGTGCCGGCCGCCTTGCTGTCCGGCAGTGTCTCAAGAAGTATGGCGCGATCCTTTCCTCTGAACGATGCCACCGAAACGACCTCCCTCCTCCCGCCAAGCCTAGGTACAATGCGACACAACGCCCATCAGCACCTCAATCGCCATCTCTACGGCGACAGGCAGAGCCTACCATGGCATAAAAGGCTGAATCATTTCACATGGAGTTGGTTTGAGTGCACAATGTCGACCGGCGCCATCGCCACGCTGCTCGGCCAGCAACCGTATACCTTCACAGGACTTAAGACCATCGGCAAGATTTTCTTCATCTTGGATTTGGTCTTGTTCCTCGTCTTTAGCGGGTGTATTGCATATCGGTTTATCAAGAACAGAGGAACACTGACTCGCAGTCTTCACCATCCGTATGAGAGCTTCTACTTCGGCACTTTCTGGGTCAGCATTGCACTTATCCTCTACTGCATCCAGCAATATGGCGTCCCTTCATCTGGACCGTGGCTTGTCAAGACGCTCGAGATCTTGTTCTGGACGTATGCAGCCTGCGTCCTGCTCGTCGCGGTGTTCCAGTATCACGTCATCTTCGACGAGGAAAACCTCCCCGTTATGGAAGCTATGCCCGCCTGGATCCTTCCCGTATACCCGTTCTTAGTACTGGGTCCGCTGGCCGCCGTGCTCTTGTACAGCCAGCCTCAAGATCGTGGACTGAGGATACTCATCGGAGGCATCACCTTTCAGGGTCTGGGGTGGTGTGTCGCATTCATCATGTATACGATCTATGTGACTAGGCTTGTCAACTCGGAGTTGCCAGAGCCAGGAAAGAGACCTGGCATGTATGTTGCCGTTGGACCTGCAGGTAAGTCCAGATTTCTTCCCCTTGCAAAATGTGAATCCTCACCGGTTGCTGCGGCATATCGCTATCGAGATTGTTCACTCTGCCCCGAGTTGTGCCCTGAGTCTGCAAAGCCACTCTCACCCGCGAAATTTGTTGTCCCCCATGTACGGCGACGATATTCACCTGGCCCACTTCGCTTGCTCAAAAGCCAGTTGCAGTACCATGTATTGGCCTAGGGCGAGTGGCGAAGCAACTTGACGGTGCCCCTGTGGGCGCCAATATTCCTAACCGAGAGATATGGAATCGAATTTGCTGACCTGTTGGATGTTAGCATACACTGCGAATACGCTCGTGGCGCTAGGAGTCCAAGCCCCCAAATACATTCCGCCTGAATTCTTAGGCATAACATCGATCCCGGTAGGCGATATCTGGAAAGCTATCGGCGTCCCGGCAGGCATTTTCCTTTGGCTACTCGCTTTCTGGTTCTCCGCGCTGTCGACTGTCAGTGTAGCTAAGAGCGCGCGAGATATGAGTTTCAGTTTGAATTGGTGGGCGTTTGTGTTCCCGAATGCGGGGTTGACGATTGCTCTGATCCAGATCGCAAACGTGCTCGCGAGCCCGGCCATCAAAGCGGTGACGAGCGCGATGACTGCGATACTTGTCATTTTATGGCTGGTTGTGACATTTATGCACATTAAAGCGGTGCTAAAAGGGGAGGTGTTGTGGCCGGGCATGGATGAGGATCTCGAGGACGCGGAGGGGCACCCGCAGGAGGAGGATGGGGAAGCGTGATATCATAACTCCACGAGACCCACCCCGCCAGGCACACAAACTGCTGCGGTTTCCCCCAGTCACCAAATGCCTTTACGAAGAGTCAATATCAAGTCCTGGGCTGAGCCATGTATCTAGTGAACCAGTCACAGACTCTGGGACATCGTGGCTTAGACCTATGCACGGGCCACGTTCTATGACACTAGCGGCTATCGCAATGAACGTTGCCTTTTGAAGACGCCTCGCGATTGCTGCTGCCTCCTCTGCTCAGTGCTTCATCTATACAAGCGTGTATCAGGTACCTCATCGCTGCATATGACTGTCACAGACGGATCCAGCTCCCATCAAAGTCCCTTCTCCTTCCTCCGCAACCTCAGCTGTCTCCCGCGTGCGCGTCAGCCTCCCGCGCAGGAACCCCAGCCTTCTTCAGCTCCAGCTAAACCAACACCAAGTCCAGCAATGAAAACACGATCGAAAACAAAAATCGCTGAGGTGACGCTAAGTTCTAGACTCCCAAACATCTGGCTGTTCACAGATATCGGCAAAGACTACGATGACATGATGGCGCTGCTCATGTTAGGCTGGGCCCACAAACATGGAGAAATCCATCTGGTAGGCGTGATCACGACCTACGAGCCCGCAGGCAAGAGAGCGCAGTTTGCAAGAGGGTTGCTGGATGCTATGGGAATTTTTGATGTGCCTGTCGCACGTGGTACTGCCGCAACCGATAAGCCTAAGCCAGCGCATGAATTTGAGTTCGGCGCCAAATTTATCTCGAACCAGTCAGAGGATAGCTTTGAGAATTACGACACATTCGGCAAGAGAATACTCGAGGAAGCAAGAGCCGGAGATGTGAAGATACGGGTCATGTCTATTGCCCCAATGAGAGATCTCTGGACAATCATTGAATCCAACACAAAGCTGTTTCTGGACGTCGTCTCAGAGGTGCACATTCAAGGCGCTTATTTCTACTATAACGAAAAGCGAAAGGAAGACGTTCAACAAAAAGAAACCCTGACTCTGACCGAGGAAGCCAACAAGGCCGACGAGGGCGCGGGCCCTCCGACCAAGAAAATCCGTACAGATGAGAAAGAGGCTGGCGATAAGGGAGCCGAAGAATCCGCCGCGACGCGCGAGCGCTTACTGAATGCCAACATGTCCCCTCTGAGCCCTACGAATCCAGAGGGCAAGGAAATGGACAAAGACGAGTGGTCCCTCGTCCCAGCCAAAGCCGCAAACAACATGGCGGACATCGACGCAGCCAGGAAGGTATACGACTTTGTGTACAAGAAGAACGTCAACTGCACCGTGTACACCAAAGAGGCAGCCGCCATGTCCCTCTTCACGAAAACCACCTTTGACATCCCTCTCAGCAAGGTACAACAGCGTATGCATGGTGTTGTTGAGTACCTCCAGGATGTACACGAGAAGCAGAACAAAGCCTACTACACGGCGACCCGAAAGCCTGAGACTAGGTTTCTGGACTACATGACGCGCGAATGGTTTATACAGTACCGGTGCATCGAAGTGCCCAAGGAGATTGCAGAGAAAGACGCCGAGTGGGAAGAAATGGAGGACTACGTTGGCGTAATCGCATACGACGGCGTTGCGGCATTAGGCTGCATGCACAAAATCGACTCGTATGCTGACAGCAAGGTTCGAGTGCCCGGGCTGGAAGACTGGAGACATCAGTATCAGTACGACAAGATCGGCAAGGAAGAAGGCGAGAAGCTCAGTAGCGACTTACGGAAATACTTGACACAAGCACTGTGTATCAAGTGACAACTATTGGAATGGAATTGGCAATGGAAACTTTGGGCTTCGGATCCTTTATCTGTTGGCTTGTATGCAGTTACTGTTTCGGTTTTGTGCCTGGCTATATCCTCTCTGTTCTGGGACCGCTAACGGGCTGCCTGCCGGCCTATCACCGGTACGCTGGCTGAAGGTGTACAGGAAGTGAAAGCTCGGTCTGGCCTGAAAATGGGGATTCTGGTGGCACTCGTAACATGTGCGGAAACCTCATCCTGTATCTTGTGTGTGCGGCGGCGGCGGCGTGTCAGTGGCAGCTTTCAAGATAGCCTGGCTGTACACGGGCTGAAGTGTATCTCCTACTCATGAATTGATGGACCTTTTCTTTACACGGCTTGGCGTACAACCGATAAATCGCTCCTTTTGATAAACAACTTAGGTGCATTTTAGGTATGTACCTTGACCCCCGTCCGGTTACCAATTCCCGGGGCCCGTAGGCGCAGATCGGGAAAGTCTCGGTTTAGGTATGATGACTACAAAGGAATGGCAGTCTATCACTCATAGATACTGTCATTTCTAGGAGCTCACAGATGAGCTAAGCCATGTCGACACTTCTCAAGTTGGGCCATACTCCACCTACGGAGTGGCTACAGTCACGTGATAACAGTGCACGTGTCAGGTGGGCAAATGTGCAAGTTGCCATAGTATGTATATTTGTTCTTTTATATATATCGAAGTCTTCAACTATCGGGTCACTTATATTTACATTTTATTCCAGTCTTTCCATAGCAAGAGCTGTAGGTGCTTGGTGTGGTGGTAAACGGCCTGGGTGGTCCGTGCGAGCCTCTTACTCCACACCTCTATCCACGTCTACCCGTGGAACGACATGCGAACAGAAATAATCCAACTTCCGAACACAACGGCCCATCTGCCATAATCGAAGCGCTCTATCTTGCCTCCAGTCATGGCAGTTGTAGATGAAATCCTTGATGGGCGCATGCTTGCGCGTCGAAAAGTATACACTGAAAGATTACTCAACACCTCTATCCACGTCTACCCGTGGAACGACATGCGAACAGAATTAGTCCAACTTCCGAACACAACGACCCATCTGCCACAATCGAAGGGCCCTATTCTGTCTCCAGTCATGACACTCGTCGGTCCAGATGAGACCCTTGATGGTCGCATACCTACGCATCGAAAAGTATACCCTGGAAAAGCGCCGAGAGCACCGTCACCGCTAATTGCAAGCGAAATTCCCGGCCTCCCCACTTCGCATGAGTAGCCATCAAAGCTCAACAACTTGACCGGACTCACGCCTAGAGATGAGTGGAAGTTTGGCCGCCGAGAGACCATCGAATATTTGCGCACGTCGTGACATGCCCTACGCTACTACCCGTCGACGACTTCTCGAACCATGCGATAGTCATGTGAGTGAAAAAGTCGCCTATTTGAACAAATCCATCTCGCAGATACACACATACACACAATCGGTTGAAGATGCCAAGGGTGCTCTCTAGTCCTACCTAGGGTCATGGGTACGATAGTAGAAGCTTGCGCAGGAGTCGCACGTCCAGAAGCGGAGCAAAACTATATCATGGAAAAGTTCAAAATTTAGTTTTGATTACCTCGTGGACATTCCCTATGTTGAGTTTGGTGGGGGATTCATTCAGGTGGCTATGCCCTTAGGCTATATGCGGCTCACACATCTAGCATTACGCCTCACAAAACAATCCGAGCATAGGCGAGTCAACCCAGAGATCGAGCAGACATAGTTACGCGCCGCATCTCAGGACTATCGCAAAAGTACTTGTGCTAACTCCCAACAGCAGTCGCAAACGTGACTCAAGGCGAACAAAGAAATCTTTCCGGTTGCGGCTTCGACCGGCCACGTTCGAAAACAAGGCAAACCCCCAACTAAACTTCATTTTAAGCCTATGAGTAACGTGTTGCGCAATGGAAACGACAGCGTTTGTGACAGCGCAGTACGCCCGTGTGGCGGCCCACTACATTGTGCGAGCAATCACTCTCCCTTCACCACCATGGTGCCATAGGACTTCCATGCCGACAATATCCTCACCACAACACCACTTCAACTACATTGTGTGAAATGGGCCGCGCAACAAACATATATAAAGCTATCTTCTCGTACGAGTAACACTCATACACTCAACACCCTTGCTTATCCCGATCGGTTCCAACAGAGAAGCCTGTAACAGAGTCACATTCCGAAGAACTCCACTTTTTTACCTAACAAAATGGTTGTTCCAGAGTACTTTATCTTCACCGATATTGGACACGACATCGATGACGCTCTCGCGTTCACTATCTTAGCTCCTTTGCACAAGGCTGGCAAGATCAAAATTGCTGGCATCGTCGTCCAACTCGCACCCACAGACAAGCGCGTTACGTTGATGCTCGGGCTTCTGGCTGCCCTGGGAGTCACAGACGTCCCAGTAGCGCATGGCCCGGCCGGCGAAGAACCACCATGGAAGCTGCAGCCCTACGAGTTTGACGAGGGTCTCCAGAGTTTAGCGCCTAGAAACCAGAACATGGGCGACGGATTCTTGAAGCTTGCAGAGGAGCGTCTTGTCACGAAAAAGGGCAAGAGTCGTGGGAAAGACGAAAAGGTGCGAGTCCTCGTCCTCACCAACTTCCAGAGGTTCGTGCAGGTAGTCAACCACGTGGGCGAAGATGCCGTTAAGGCTGCTGTCTCCGAGATCCACGTCCAGAGCGGTTTGGATGCGAAGAAGCCGGGCTGGAACATCAACGAGGACGCCGGTAATAACAAGCAACACCTGCCTTCCGCAAAGTGGTTCTTTGAGTGGTCAGCCAAAGAAAAGAGAATCCCTTTCTACATCTACACCAACCAATCTGCTTTACCGGCGCGTTTCTCCCAGCAAGAATTCTACAAGATAATCCAGTTTCAGGACCGGACCAAGCCTGGATCAGGCAACATGGCCAAAGTCAGGAACTATCTCCGCAACGTTCACGAAACCCAATGCGAGAATTACTACATTGACTCGAACAGGATGGTAAACGGCGTCAACGTCCCCGTAATCGAAGGCAGAGGCCGCGATTGGTATTTCAAGACTTATCTTCCCAAGATCTACAAGAAGCAGGACGGCGGCGGCCCTAAAATGGAGGGTGGTAAGCCATTCTACGACAAGGAGTACCCGCTCGCCACGACGGATTACATACAGCAGCTCTACCAGTTCGCTGAAGTCATTCCCTATGATCCTCTCGTGGCTTTGGGCTCTGTGCGCGAAGTCACGGGCTTCAGCCCTGATGCGAAGAAATTGGGTGATGAGAAGCATGAAATTGGGAGCAACGTTAAATTTGAAAGTAAGGAAGCTCGAGATATCTCGAACAACGTCAAGACCTACTTGGGCAATGCATTCAAATAGATATTCAACAAATTCTGTGCAGGATGGGCTGTAGACTCGGTGCATCCAGGGAATCTCGTCGGTGCTGGTACACTACTGAATTGAAATGTTGATCTATCGCGAAACCTCTCAGTATCGGATGAGTGAAGTAACGTGCACCGAACAGGACGTAATCCGACCTCTTTGCGAGCCGTCTTAGAAAGCGCGGAGATAGCTCAGTGTCAACGAATACTTGAAGTGGTTGATTTCCGTTGGGATCAAGGTCGCTGGAGGTGGAACTTGAATATATACCCTGCGTGCGCACTTTTCGTACGAAAGATGAACACCGGCACTCCTCCGCTATGCTTCGGCTCAGTGACGAGCGTTGCTTGAGCCCTCAACATTCTGTTCTGAGCTCGCTCGAGGGGTCACTAACAGGATTCTGGGACGCTTAGATTCGGATTGCAGCCCCGAGTCGAAGAACAGTTTCCAGCAAAGACATCTTCGATGTCGATTTGCTGGTACACACTTCCAATCCCGTTCCGACGAAAGTGAGGCACTGTCTTCTGTTTCTTTCGTGCGCGTCTATACGAAGGAGGACACATGTTTTATAGAATCAGAACGCACTCAAGCAAACCTTAGACAAGCGCCATGAAGATGAAATTCCCAACAAAATCGGTTTTGATACCGTATCGTAATCTCATGCAGCTAAATAATGAACATTGGCGTCAGTCACAGCCCACAACCGGGACAATATTATATATATTTCTCGGATGCTGCGATGGTGAAGTTACTAGGGTGGTGGATAGATAGTCGATAAGAAAGCTAAGCGCACTGTCTAGTGTCGTCCCACAGACAGCTCTGATCTCGCTCAAAGGGAGAGAACAAGGAGTTTTACTCGCAAGAGCTACAGGTTTTCGTTTGTAAAGTCTTCGTTCTTTAGTGTTATGGGCTGAACGCGTAAAGGGAAGGGCAGTGTATGCTTCATATTGTATCCAACTGCGACTGAACGTGCTACCAAGCGCACGAGTATCTATAAACCAACACTCACTCACGGACGCAAGTCAAGGCTAGCGAGATCATCGAGCGAATTAAATTGACTACTACGTTATACACTCAAGGACACGTGCCTTATTGGTTTTCCATCTCACTTTGTGCCAATCCAGTCCGTTCGTGTAGAGAGCTGACGTCCCGCCTCAATGTATATCTGGATCCTCTCCGATCTAAAAAACTCAAAACCAGATACATCAATCTGTGACACGGCAGGAGCAGTTTTCAGAGCGCGATCTAGCTCTTCCTCCCAAAACCTCTCAGTATCTTTGAGTCCATACTCAAGGACGTCTTCTCCAACTTGAACTCTGATCTTCCATCCTAGAGCCAGGCTTGTCATGCGATAAGGTTCCGGGGGAAACAGGCCGCGAAAGTGGTCAAAGTTCCATTTCGCGCTTATGTACTCTGCGTGGCGAGTTATGGCGTCGACTTGTTGTTTCTGAAGTGCACTGAGGTCCGGCTCTCGAAAGTCCAGGAATCTGATGTGTTGGTGTGCACGCTGCTTTCGATAACGTATAGCGAGAAGCTTCTGGCTTAACCAACGTTGGGGAAACAGGTGCGCATCGAGCTTCAGGGATAGTTGGGTACAAAAGCGATTCATCCGATAGAACAGCTGCGAACCAATCCTTTCGAAACATGCATTAGCTCTTTGGATATCCGTGGGATTGCTTTTGGCAACCCAGAAATCGAAGTTACTCTCAGTGCACACCACAATCATCAATCACCATCAGTGAACGCTGACTTCTTTCCGTGCAGAGGAAGATTACCGCGATTCAGTCGGGTAAGATTGTTCGTGTATACCGATGATGGCTCCCTCCCACGATTGTGTCGCGCCTAATTTTAAAAATTTACCACTTCTGAAAATAGCCATGGAAGCGGTCCGGATCAAAACAGTATAGTCAAACTACGGCTTCGTGTAGCATATTCATCGAAGCTCTAGGTTCCACGGCTCAAGTTACTAAGCCAATTTTTCCTCGCCACTCCGGTAGGGTCGGTCGCCCAGAACTGGCCCACCCGGCCCACCCCACCCGGCCTACCCCGACGCGCTCAAACCAATGCACTCCTACCATCTTCGTTACAATAAGAACAGCCTTTTGTTCTTCGTTCAAGACAATAGCTTTCAAAGCACTGATATTTCCTTTCAGCGGTTCGTCAAGGTCCGCCCTTACATATATTGAATCGTTTCCAATTTGACTGAAAGATTCGTCCGGACGTCCCGGAAGATGAGGGTAATCGAGTCTTATATCCATCGCATAAGCGTCAATGTGTAGGACTGAAGGCGTAAATCCCGCACACTCTTCTCTGTTGATCGTATGATAGTCTTTAACGAGGTCAAGTTTCACACCAACCCTGCCCTTAAACTCTACCTTGAAGGACACACACTCAAGACATCCTTCCAAATGAGCGTATTCCTTTCGAAAGAAGCTCCAAGAAGCGTTTGCAAAGGTCCAACCAAGACATGTCCAGCTGGGGAGCCCGTAACGCCGTCTACTTTTCCCCTGCAATCCGGCCTGTTCGGTAGTTTGCCATTGTCAATTCTCAACCTTGTTTTCGAAGCAAGTTTGCCACAGCAGTGCATTTGCTAGTCGCTTACTTGGTGATCTCTTGAATGGCGACGCCTCATCGAGCATTGGTAGACCAGCAAAACTCGAAGCCATTGTGCCGAAGCGCCGAGTGTTTTGAATGATACCCTGAAAGGCATCAAGCGCGTCGTCCTCGTTACTCAATTTTCGGAGACTGTAATTCATGACGTACCTCACGTAGTAGAGCTCAGGGTTCGAGTCATTTAGCGTAGGGAAGTATCCGCTTATGCGGGTAAGCGTAGTGAGCTGGTGCAACGCGTCGAAATCGAAAGGTGCGGTAGAAAGGCTTTCCATGCCGCACGCCTGCCCGCATTGGAAGTACAAGCCGTTTTCTGTGAACACCAAGCGCCTCCTAGATAGTAAAGCTTCTTGGTATGTCCACGCTCTCTCGTTCCATTCGGATCGCTCCACAGATCCCGCTATATCGTCATACGCTCTGCGGTTCCAGGATTCCAACGTGATAGAGTCGATCGATACCGGGGCTATACCTCCGCGCGGAAATCCAACTCCCGGCAACCCGTAGCTTGGATCTCTTCCGGCTGCCGCTATGATGGTCAAGAGTGCATTACTATAAATTGACCCCATAAGCCGAATAAGACGTCTCCTTTCTCCAGGATCGTCCTGGGGAATGCAATATCTGTCGACCCATAGATATTTCAATCCTAGAATTTGAACAAGTAGTATGCAATCCTCTATAAGCGGTGCCACGCAGGAGGGTAGTCTTGAGGAGAATGCAGAAATAAGCTCTCCTACTCCCCATCTGTAGCTTGAGCAGACATATTCAGTGCGGGCGGGTAGCTGCTCTAGCCGCCTTGTAGAGCAATTGATAACCATCAGGTCTTGGATTTTGCTATCTGGCATGTTGGCGCAGATCTTCTGGTGCGTCTCATCTTTACATCCATGGATCCATTCGAGAATTTGGCCTTCCTCGATGAATCCCGAGCTATGCCGCATTGTTCTTTGTGTACCTTCTTCAACATTCGAATCGTGTTTCGTGATGGCGAGGGGTGTGCTCAGGTCGAGTGCGCCGCTCTCGTAAGGAGTCTCGTAAGACTCCAATTTCACTATAACAACATCCTTCTTAGCGTCCTCTTGCGGTGTACCTTGGCGCTTCTTGCATGCGGGCAGGGCGACGACGCCGAATGATATGCTGGCCTCTTTGCCTTGTTGGCTTGGTCGAAGAGCACTGGCGAAGAACTGACATAAATCGCAGGTGGACCGGATATTTTAGCTATTGAAGAAGCCGAGCTCATAGCGGTATCCAAAACCGCCGCAGTCCTCAGGGAAGACTGGAGCCTGGTAAACGTTGGAAACGGGATCGCATTTTGCAGGTCCAACTTGACCGGTACATATCTCAAACGCCCTTTGAAAATCCATCTTTCGACATCGTGTGCACAAGTCTTTCCGGTTGATCTTCTTGGCAAGATTGTCTCGATAGAGGCGTCGCTCTGAACGCCACTTAGCGGGACTCATAGGCATACGCCATGGGCGGTCATTTTCTATTGGTACGGTCAATGCAGCCGCCGAAGATATTGTCGCCGCTTCTGCGTTACGATCGGTCAGATATCGCCCAGTATGAGAGCTGCACTAGGCTGGAACGGGCTGACACAGGATTCAATGTAGATCAATGGGCGAATGGAGCGTGAGCGAGTTCTTCGCAACAGACTAACACGCTTCGACAACCAGCTTGAAGAGCTTGAGAGCAAGAAGAGTTGCTGATCTAGAAAGCCTGAGAGAAGATCAGTCGTAATGAAGTCGCCTACAAGGCTGTGCGGGAGGCAGTCCCATCCTTAGCGCGAACAGCCTCAAGTGCTGATTGGCGGAATCCAGAAACTCCAAGCAGTCGTCTTCCCCTGTCTAAAGTTTGCAAGAACCTTTTTAGATAGCAATAGATACAGAAGAATCACCGTTATAGTATCTTGAGAGTTCTATTCCTGTAAAGGTTATACTACTCTATAGAGTATTTGATCGCCTTTCTTCTAGGATCCGCCACGCTTTATTGCACTTCAAAACACAAGTTATATAGATTCTTTTGATTAGGAAACAATACACCACAATCTTGCAAAGCTATTATAGAACTACTAGGATATAGTTCCTGTCAATTGTATTTTCAATCATCTTTCTTCCATCTATATATCGAGTGTATTAGATGGGCCAAACTTGCAACAATTGAACGGCTTCCTAATCAAATCTGATCTTGCAACTCGTCTGCTATGAGTGCTATCCCAAACCATCTATATTCCCTCGCCAAATCGAAAACCCAAAGATGCACTCAGCGAAAGTAAAGAAAGAAAAAGGGTATATAACATCAACACAATCGTCAAACAACCTTTTCGTCGCCTTCCGTTGTCATCATCACAGCATGATCATAACCCCAAACACAACACTCACTCCCAACACCGCAAACTGCCAGCCCAGTCCAGTCGCACCATAACTAGGCGCATAGCTCCCAGGCGTCGCCGCACCCGTGAACTCCGCCGGGTCAGTCTCCTGCGCATTGCCCAGACTCGCACTAATGGAGATGTTTCCTGTTCCCGTAGCAGTTGCAGCCGCGCTATTCGATGCGATGATACTGCTAGTCAAGCTAGACCAGACTTCCGTCGCCGTAGCGTACGAGCTTTCGGCCGCCAAGCACGTCGTGCCGAGCTCGATTGTGGTTGCGAAGAGGTTCGCCGCGGTGTTGAAACTGTTGGCGATGTCTGGTAGAGCAGGGAACTTGAAGTCGGCGGTCAGATCAACGCTGAGGGTGATGTTGGCTGAAGCGACGACGAGAGGGCCGAGCTCGGAAAGCAGACCGGGTAGATCGGCGGAGGGCAGGAAAGGCGAGGAGGAACTTAATAGTGGGCTGTTGGTTGAGTTTGTCGAGTTTGTGCTGTTGCCGCCGAGGGGTGTGCAGTCGGGGGCGACGTTGCCCTTCGTAGTCAAATGTGCGTCGAGTCGCGGTAGATCCATCTGAACGCCGACTGAAGCCTTGATCTGATCAAGGAATTCGAAACCAATGGGAATGCTGGGCTTGTAGCCTAGACCGACGACGAGGTCGATATCAGTGACGTTGGCCGAGAAGGGGAGCGGCGTGAGAGTAGCGTTGGGGAAGCCGACAACGTTGCTACTAGTCAGGTCGGAAAGCTCGACTCTGACATTGGAGTTGTCCGGGACCTACGAAAGTGTTAGTAAATTGATGAGTTCAAGTAATCGGGCGAAACATACAGCAACATCAAATCCATAGCCAAGAGTGAGGCCACCTTCAGCAACAAAGTTGACTTCGATGCTGTGATTGAAAAGTACGTCAGCTTTGCCAATACCAGGAATCTCGAATCCGAGCAGTGGGAAACCAGGTAGTTGGAAAGCGTATTTGCCGTTCACCTTCGGTGTGATTGCAAGCTCAATGTGCGCGCCGACACCGTTAGCGGTGAGCTGGAAGAAGCCGCCGGTGATCACGTTGAGAAGGTCCTTGCCGTCGTCGCCCCCCTCGAGAGCATCCGGAATCAGGTCAATCTGCGACATGTCGATTTGGATCTCGCCCTGGCTGATCTCAATAGTCCCCTTGGTGGAGCAGGTCGTGCAAGTGACTTCGACAGGGAGATCAGGAATGCTCACAACATTCGTGAAGTTTCCAAGAAGCTCACTTGGGTCGAACGTCTTGTTAGAGAAATCCAGGTTGAGGTCGAAGCTTGTAGCCGTCTGATTCTGCGGAACATCGGTTGGGATAGGAACTGAACCGACGGATACACTCGTAGCTGCTTGTCTTCTTCGTACTCGCGAGAAGTCTGCGTGGCGGCGATAAAAGTGATGATCGTTCGTGTACCCAAAGTCGATGTCAAGGTTGGAGAAGGCGGCTTTCCATGTCGACTGTTCCACTGACAATTCAAGTGTAGAGTCGTCTTCCGGATAGTCGAACGCATTGACCCTATATGAATGAGCTTTGAACATAGCAGCGGTATGTAAAGCCTACCTGTATACAGCACGTTCTCCTTCTGCGTTACACCCTTGGTGTGACGTGATGATTGCACCGTTTGAGCAAGCGTGCGTTGCATCCCTTGCCGAGGACGAGTCGACGAAATGAAGCTTCATCGCGCCATCGCTGCATTGCACGTCGACTAAATGATGTTCGATTTCCTCCAGATTGAGCACAGGAGTCTTCGAGCTGAGTTTTAGTCTTGACGAGAATGTTTCACCATTGCCCCAACTATTCTCCTCTGTGCATAGGTCAGATGATATTTCTAAGTGAGCGAAGGAAGCAAGGAAGGGTTGACATACTCTCGATATATGAAAGCTCTGTTCCAAACTTCTTCTCTATCCTCATACTTCGCCTGAAAAGGTCGCTATTTCTCGTAGCTGCCCGGAGGACCCGACTATGTGCGCTAATATCAGAGGCATTTTGCGATGGGGATGCGGAAGCTCCAAGAACCGCAGAGAAGAGAAGAACGCTGCTGGAAATGCGAACCATGATGAGACTTTGAAAATCTAATATGCTGGAAAGAGGAATGAAAGCCCGATTGTTGAATGGCTGGATGTACAGAGGATGGATGACTTGGAATGAGTGTTCTCGTCCTATAAGTATACACGGTTGAAGAGTGGCATTGAATAATGATAGTACATCGATTTGGGAAACTCGCGAGACTCCACGGCAGAGTCCCTAAAGAAGCGAAAGGTTAGCATCAGACCTCAAAGAATAGCAACAACCGGGGCTGGATCTTCAAGATAAACCGCAATCCTCCCGTACGGCGCAGCGCAGCCTTGCTGCCCGGCCTCCTCAAGGGTCTACAAAACTGCCCATCTGCAGTATCAACCCCTCGGTTTGGGGCTTTGCAGACGTTCTCGAGGGATGCCGAGAGATGGGGAACGGGAGGCCTAGAGGACGGGCCATGTTGTGGTGTCTCACGATACCGGAATGGTTAGAAGGAGGCCGTATCTGCGGTCCAAGGCTGAGCCTCTGCATCTTTTCTGCGATTTCTCATAGGCCATTTTCTCTAGAATTCTCGCGGAGGATGCGTGGGAGGGGTTTGAGACGTTGAGTGCCTTAGGGTTGACTGTGCCGTAGGATAAGCCCTTCGGCAGCTAGGCCTGAAAGGGTTTTAGCTTGGGGCGGAGACTTGGGCACGTCCAACGCCTTATTTTTAGCACGCGATGAACAACGGCATTGAGACCACGACAAGCGCAAATCCCTTCATCAAGACAGTAGATTGCGTGGCATCAGGCCATCGAAAGAGGTCAGTCAGCTTGCAGAACGGTCCTCCGAGCACCTGCCATACTAAACATGCCTGCAGTATGAGCTTCAGCTCTCCGCAGCAGGTCGCAGGAACAGAGACACGAACGACAACTTGAAGTCTAATCTCGTAGCCCTCATACATTATTATAGCATTCTGACCCAACTATTGGTTAACAAAGATAATCAAAATGCCTATACTGAGGCGTTCGCACCTGCATCTGGTGTGGCATGGCAGTCGCGCGCCTACGAAAGGCAGAGTCCGCAGCATTGTGCCTCACAGTGCATATAGAGACAGGTCTCCCAGCGCCTATGAACACAGAGTCCTCACTATCATCAAAGTCTCGACCTTGCTAGGACCTTAATCACAAGTATCGGAAAAGTTGAGGCTGCATGAGATATGCGATTATCTTCAATTGGTGTTTGTACGACTGTCTAACTCTGCGAAAAGGCATTAACATCGAATGACATGGTCATTCTCATGACAACCTCATCACTGCAGCACCAACGAAGTGTATCGACTTTCTGCACGAAAACTTGCATCGATGTCTCTTCCAAGTACTCTTGCCAAGCCTGTACGTTGCTTCTTGACAGATATGCAATCCCGGGGTGTCCCTCCCTGGACTTCACAGCCCCCACCCGCGAACCCAAACAATCCCAAACAGCACAACCAGTTTCAGTTTACCTGTCGTAAGCGCCAAGGCAGTTCCCTCCCGCCATGAACTCTTCGTAGTCTAGCGAATCCACGTCCGCTCCAAACCTAGGGTCTGCACGGATAGGATAGCATCCGTCACTTCGCGCTCGTGGGCCTGAGTCACATGACCTCATTCTACACCTCCATCCATTCCCAGCAGGACACCCAACGAAACCTGATAGCCAGTTCGCGCATCTGCCATAGCCACACAGTATTCTCCGTTGATAAAAACTATCGCCGAAAACAAGGTGACCTTCTTTCCGGTCGTGCGTAATCATCAGCGCCATCCACCTTCTTACCACACATCACCTCAAACCAATACGTTTGTGGCACATTCCATACCCTACAATTTTGCATGCACGCTACCAGTACACAGCGCTCTGCAACCCACCTGCGACGGCCTCCCGCCCCGCTTCCTCTGCGCCACGCCCCCATCCGCGAATTTACTGTCTTGCCTAAAGCGGAAACTTCGCGATGTGTTATGCATATGCGCATCCCGCCACCCCACGCCAAATATAGTACAGTACAGTACAGTGGCCATCGAAACCATGTGCTCGGACTGTCTGTAGAGCAAGCATGTAAGCAGTTGAGCCCTTGAGCGCATTCTGGGCTAAGAATATATTCTCCGCATCCTGATGAGTAAAGCACCGTGCCTTATTATATCAACACGAATGTACACAGAGCACATTGGACGATGGCGTACAATAACAGTGTGACTGCGCCTTCAAAGAACGCTCGATTGTGTCAGGTCAGGTCAGGTCAGGTCCTGGAGAGCCCAAGTGGAGCATATACAACTTGCATTCGCGTTCGAAAGCCGCAAAGTCGCATACGATTTCATCTCTACTTCTCCTCCCTCACCACCATCCTCTTTCATTCTGATCCGTTCAGAGAACATGAGCACATCTCGAACCCGTTCTCCCTGCTTTCTTCTCTTTCCCCCATCAATTCCGCATGTCTAGTGAAAACTAGACTAGACTCGCTGCCCGGATATGCATGCAGCTCACGTCAACCAGTACCATCGTTTATGCAAGGACTGGGGACTGAGTAGATTAGGGTGAGTAGGGCACCTCCAGCTAACTCCTGCTTCACACTGCCTTACCCGGTCACCAGCGTGAACGAGTCCGACAGCGAGCGGCCAGAGTCGGAGGCCGCGCCGTTTTCTCGCCATGGCTCGCCATCTTGACGGAACGGTTTCTGTATACTCCGGGTGGAGCTCATGTACAGTACACTGAGTACGGCGACAGATGTGCCATGCGCCCAACACCATGCTGGGCAAGGCGAGCACGGTGATGTAAAGCGCGCCACTATGAGCTTCGTGGAAATCCTCGGTAGGGTTGGCTGCGTTATACGGTAACCCCGCAGATTCGGTCAGATGCAAGGAGACTAGATTGGTTTAGATAAAGTCAGGCCAGACTGAAGCAGCGGTCTATTCGCTCGAGTCCTGCTGGAAGCCCATTTTCAAGATCCACGGCTTGCGCTGTTCGAGATCGAGGATCATCTGCCCGAAGAGCCCGTTTGCCCAGGAGAACCTGTGGTATACGTCAGCGTTATTCTCTGCCATTCCTCGGTTCTCAAGTTGATTCAAATGCCTGTCTTCTGTTTCTTTCCTCGCCGATCACCACCTCTATTTTCCCACACCGCCTCGGTTCGGTCCCCTAGGCACAATCTCACCCATATCCATACCCTCTGCCCCTTCCCTCCCTTCCCCCTCTTCCCCCCCAAAACCACAAAACAAAAAATTCAACTCACCAACCCCTCGTCCAAACCCCCGCATTCCCCGCGTGTACACTCTCATGCACGAGCCCCAACCCATCCGTACTCCCCACAAGATCCCTCAAACACCGCACAATCTCTTCCTCATCCTCGCTCGTCAGTACCGCCATGACCAGCGCCATCGGCCACGGCCGTCCGGGCAGCGTGTGCGGCGACGCGACGCCACTAAGTACTTTGCCCCACGCGTAGTATGGGTTGGAGCGCGAGAGGATTTTGCGGCGGGTTGCGGCGTAGATGGGGTCTGTGGGGGAGAGGTACCCGATGTACGGCGCGGAGAGTAAGGAGGGGATGTTCGGGTCGTCCATGAGGTTTACGGAGCCGTAGCCGTCGAGCTCGTAGGCGTATATGCGGCCGAATGTTGGGTCGTGCACAACCGCATACTTCTCAATCCCCTTTCTTATCCCTGCACTCATCTTGCGCATGCGCTGGCTCAGGGCCGCGTACCCTCTCTTCTTCACCCGCTCTGCACGACTGTCTGTTTTGGTGCCTCCGCCATGTACACCACCCGTCCCCTTCCCCTCCCCCTCTGCCTCTCCCTTAGCCTCGCGCACCCCAGCAAGCGCATCCAAAATCGCCGCACTCTGATTCAGCGCAACCGAAAACATCATATTACTCGGCACAAGGTACTGATACAAACACGCATCATCACTGGGTCGATGAAAGCTCCTAACCAACCCAATGCCTCCTTTATGCGGACTGCCATTACAGTCATTAATCGGGGTGCCTCCATACGGCGCACAATACGTATACGGCGTATGTTTCCAATTGCCCGCATCATCATAACTCCCGCCCATCATACTCTGCGCCGTATCCAGCACGACCTCCACTGCCTGCGTCCAATTGCTGCCCGCGCGGCTGAAAAACGCGCTATCGTGTGTGGCGCTAAAGTACGACGATGATAGGGAGAGGAACGAGGCCAGGCTGTCGAGCTCCCACTGGCAGCTGAACACGGACATGTAGTCGAAGGGCGGGGTGATGGAGTCTGCGTTTGCGCTGCTGGAGCGCGGGTGTGTGGCGGATGCTTCGAGGGGCGCTTGGAAGGCGTTGCAGAAGGGGGATTCGAGGATGTAGCGCGTTTGCAGGTTTATGGCGCCGCGGAAGAGGCTGGCGAGGGAGGTGGGGGAGGGGGAGGGCGTTAGGATGGATGTGTAGGCTAGTAGTTGTTGGGCGGAGTCGCGCAGCCACATTGCGGAGATGTCGCCGGTTATTACGAAGGCGAGCTCTTCGGGGGGGTCTATCTCTTCCTCTGATTGTTTGTCTGCGTCTTGAGTGACCGGTTTTATTGGAGCCCGCTTTCTGAACGAACTGGACGTTTGGCCTGATGTGGCTCCTTGCTCTTCTGTATATGTGCTGTTCCTGATGTCGTCTGTCCTGTTCGCATATCCCCGCCATGCAATCGTCGTATCCAGCGTACTCGGCCATGCATTCTCAAACAATCTCATCAAATCCGGATCCACGATCACGTGTCGCAATCTTTCAATCTCCCGTTCCACAGCTGGCTCGACGAAGGTCCGACAGGACGGAATAGGGCGTGCATAGGACAGATTCCAATGGCCGGTAGATAACGGTTCGTGTTTGTCGTTCGAGTACTGTTGATACAGGGGACATTGGGCGGCCACTAGTGTCAGGAGGCTCGGGGGAAGGAGCAACCAGGGTCTGCGCATGGTGGATGGTGCAGTGAAAGAACAGTATCAAATTGAATCCTAGGCTAGCTCTTTCATCTTCACCACGTATGTCAAAGTATATTGTAACCCTCTTGGATGGGAACGAGCGTTGCTATGATGTGAAGCCAGGTGTCTCGTAGCCAAGACGGCGAGGCCCTTAGCCACAGTCGCACGGTTCACGATGAGGTTGAGGGTGCAGCGAATACTCGCCGCTAAAGGGGGCCGATGTATTCTGTGCGAAATATTCGCGAAGCGACGCTTGCAGAGAGACATAGCAAAGTCATTGTGTCGCGTGGTACGGAATGCATGTCTTTGTGTTGTTCGCGGCCACTTCTGGGCTAATATAAGTATATTAATCGCCAAGGCCCGAGGCGCGTTCCGTGCTTCAATGTGAAGATGCGCCACTGTCAGGATCCTCCTACATCCATCAAGAGGGTGGCACTGCAAGCTCCTAAACTGCCAATTCATCCTTTGACGATGGCACGAGCCCGCTTTCTTTCCTCTGCGTCGAGGACCCACGGAATACCAGTCTCACCGATATCGTCATTGACGACCTCTTCCCATTCGTCGTCCTCCATGTTCATGATCAGAGTCATCTGAGTGCACTTGGTAAAGGCGTCGCGTAGGCCGTACTTGCCTCCGACAACGGCAGCGCTTATGATTCCAGCGACATCGCGCTCCAATCTGACAGCGCCCAGCTCGTTGACCCTGCCATAATAACTCCTTATGCGCTTTTCTAGGGTACCAGCGAGATAGTTGACAGCGAAAGTAAGTAAACGGTCAAAGTTTGCTGGTGTTAGTATTCGCTTGATAGGCCGGATGAGAGCACCCCAGCCGCGATCGAACCGCGACTTGACCAGATCAGCATCGTCGATATCGGCGTCATCATCCCGGATACCGTTGCTCTCCTCTACGGGTACATAATCGATGTCGCGGAATGCTTCTGCAATGATGGGGCGGACGCGTGGCTTCAGCACGTTGACAAAGGTAACCTGAATGCCATCGTTGAGCAGCTCGCCTGCCTTGCTGGTGAACGAGTGCTCCATGGACTTGAGGGTGTTCTCGACAAAGATGGCATCGTGGCCAAAGGGAAAGAGATCCACGAGTGGAGAAGGTGTGGCACCGTTCGTGCTCTCTTGATGTTGCTTGCCCACATGTGTTTCGAGAATCCGCTTGATGTAGTCATTAGCTACATCGAGGTTATTGGTCAGCACAAGGAAGGATATGACCTTGTCCTCTGGAGGAAGCCCGCCTTGTATGACGGGCTTGGGGTAGCTCTCGTCGCGCATCTTGCGCTGGATCATGGTGATGAAATCGGATCCTAGTACTCGTCCGACAGCGGGCACGACACTGCCTACGACGGCTCGTTGGGAAGTTGAGAGCGAGCGTTGGATGACCTGATTGACAATGTACATGACGTCGTCGACGGCAGAGGTTATAAAGGGCGGGTTTGCACCGAGCGGTTTCGCAGGGTTTAGGTTGAGGTCTGATGGAGACTCATCTAGCTGGAAGGCTTTTTCTACAGATCGGCGGAAGAAGAAGGTGGCCATGAGGGTGAATAGTTCTACAAGGTGAGATGAGACTTTCTTGTGGAGATTGCTAGTTGTGAGGAACTGCGGCAGGGTCAAGCCGTGGTCGATGCCAGGTGGGTCTGGCGATTCTCGAGGCTGAGCTACTTAGCAGATGAAAGAGGATTGATATTCTTCTACTTACTGCACACTTGGACGAGATGAAGCGCGTATACAGCGACCAACGACCTAGCATCAGCGCACTCTCTCCTAGCAGCCCGTCAACCTCCTTCATGTCTACGCCCTCGTCTTCACTAACACGGCCCGCAGCATTGGCCGGCGAGCTGGATCTCGGCAAACCTGAGGGCGGTTTCGGAGCGAAACTTTGCACGAGAAAAGAAAAAGCGTACGACTTGACGTCAGTCAGTTTCCGGTCAATGTTGCGTTCATCGTGCCACGTGTCTAATATGATGCCGCCTTGCACGTCGGCCTCGATCTGCAGACGCTCGATGACTTTTGCCATCATGCCTGGGCCGTAGTGTCTTTCGACTAGCGACTCGTGGCGGGCTACAATCTCTGCAATGTGCTCAAACAGCTTCGTGATGGTGTTGCCAAAGAAGTAGCCCTCTTTCCGTTGGGCAGGCGCGGCCGAGTTGAAGTTGGTGCGCGCCTGCGAAGCTACGCCCTGGCACACATATCTGCCATAGGCATCTAGTCCCGTGTCTGTCCTCCCAATGAGTGGGAATAACTTGAAGAAGCGTGTTATTCGCGAATTATCCTTCTCTTTTGTGGCCTTGTCGAACTCGCGCAGGAACAGCCCGCACAGCGACTCGGCGGCGGTGTCCAGCGTCACCCGCGGCGGGTCCGGGACCTCTGCCGTGGGCACAATCTCCTCGGCGAAGCTGCCGTTGACCACGTCGTCGGGGATCTTGGAGGCGCGACTGAGGTAGCCCGCGGCGGTTTCCCAGTCCTGCGGGGCGCCCATGGAGCCATGCACGCCCAGCACGCACGCCTTGAGCTCGGCGACCTGCTCGACCACCTCCAGCGTGGCCTTTACGTTGGACTGCTCGTGGTCGAGGCGCTTGACGGCGCTGGAGATGCGGTGGGCGGTCGAGGCGGCGTCGGAGAGCATGCCATTGCTGATGGCGCGCGTGTTGACGGCCTGGGTGCCGAGGTGTGCGCGCAGCAGGTCGAGGCGGCCGAGCTCGCGGGAGAGGTCCTTTTGGGAGGCAATGAGGGCGTTGAGTCGCTGCGTCACCGTGGCCTCCTGCAGCTGCAGATGGGCGAGGGCAGCGTGGATCTCTGCCACCGAGGTGGCGGCATAGACGTCGGTTGCGGGAGCGAGGTGGCCATTTTCCATGCTGCTGACCCCGGGCGCATCAGGACGGCGGACGGTGGCCACGGCTGTCAGTGTGAGCGGGGGATATTTTGGGTGTTTTGGTGGTGATCGCCAGCCCAAGCCAAATTGGCGCGGGCGTCAAGTGTCGCGAAAGCGTGCAGCGTCAGCCAGCGGCCGTGGATGCTTGGCTGACGACGAAAATGCAGGGGCGCTCGCTCCAAGACTCCGAAAGCTGGCTCCCAGAGTCCCCAGCGATGCCCGTGAAACAGGTCCCCAACCAAAACCACCGTCGTTCTTAGCAAGCCAGGTATATGCCATATCGCCCGAACCGCAGCGCTCTTTGTTTGCCTTCCCCACACAACGCCCCAAACAATACATTCACTGCCCTGTATCGCGTTGCTCGCTTCTCAGCTGTAGTACCCCACGAGTCTAGATCGGCTCCCAAGCGGAATACTAGCTGCAGCAGCGCTCACACAGCCTCAACACCTACGACTTCCTACCAACACCTACATATCGCACCTAGAAACCACTCTGTCGCTATACCAGACAGCCTTCCTGTCGCGCGCGCCCGCATTCCTCGCCGTCGCAAGACCCGCTCGTCGCTGTGGGACCGCACCCCAAACAAATTACCCTTCTCGTCACCTCGACCGGCGACCCGTGCGCCCTCATCTCCAACCTCGAGCAGTCTCCGCAGCTGTATACTGACGCAGAATTCGTCCATGCCGCCGTCGCGACGCCTGTAAACCGCTGACAATCGCCTGTCACAATCGAGTCTGGGTGCGCTAGACGGTGACTGACAGCAGCCGACCGTTGGCTCCCTCCGCGCAACCCCACGCCCGGCCCGGGGCCCTACTCAGCGTCGCGTGCCCTCCACCATGGACTCCGCCGGCAACCTCCTCGTAACCGCAAATACAATCTACGCCCGCGCCGGCAGCAGCTCTGCCTCTGGGGCCCGCCCGCCCATATACAAGGTCGTCGGCATAATACTCGCAATTGCATCTGGTCTTTTCATCGGAGTGTCTTTTGTGCTGAAGAAGCTTGGCCTGCTCAAGGCCAATGTTAAATATAATGAAGAGGCGGGCGAGGGCTATGGCTACCTCAAGAACGCCTGGTGGTGGTCTGGCATGACGCTTATGATCATTGGAGAAATATGCAACTTTGTCGCCTACGCTTTCGTCGACGCCATTCTCGTTACCCCCATGGGAGCACTGTCTGTTGTAGTCACTGCCATCCTGTCAGCCATCTTTCTCAAGGAGCGCTTGAGCTTCGTGGGCAAGGTCGGCTGCTTCAACTGCATCATTGGCTCCGTCGTCATTGTCATCAACGCCCCGGAGCAGTCCGCCGTCTCTGACATACAAGACATGAAACATCTAGTCATACAGCCTGGGTTCCTCAGCTATGCCGGAGTAGTCATCGTGGCATGTATAATCATTGCGTTATGGCTGGGACCCAAATACGGGAAGAAGACCATGATGGTCTACCTCAGCATCTGCAGTCTCATCGGAGGATTGAGTGTCGTCGCAACCCAAGGACTTGGTGCCGCCATCATAGCCCAGATTGCCGGAAAGTCCCAGTTCAAGGAGTGGTTCATCTACGTCCTGCTCGTCTTTGTCATCTCGACTCTGCTTACAGAGATCGTCTATCTAAACGTACGTCTCCAACCATACCTAATGGTGGTTGAGCTAATATTTTTATAGAAAGCCCTAAACCTCTTCAACGCCGCTCTTGTCACGCCCACCTACTACGTCTTTTTCACCTCCTCTACCATCGTCACCTCAGCCATCCTGTTCCAAGGCTTCAAAGGCACCGCCGCCACCATCTCCACCGTCATCATGGGCTTCTTGCAAATATGTGCCGGCGTCGTCCTGCTGCAACTCTCCAAGTCCGCCAAAGAGGTGCCCGATTCCGCCGTCCTCAAGGGTGATTTGGATGAGATCCGCACAGTCGCCGAGGTGGAGGAACCCGAGTACGAGCCAAGGGCTGATACCATCCGTGGAGGTGCTGCCATTCTGCGTTCCATGTCACGCGCCAGGACGGAGAAGCAAGCTCAGGAAGTGAAGCGAATGCACGAAGAATCAATGGAGCCCGTCGCCGAGAACGAAGTCGTAGAATGGGACGGCCTGCGTCGACGAAAAACCGTACTCGACAATTCGCGCGGAGGCTCTCTCGTGCGCCGCAAAACCATCCACCCTCCCCTCGGCATGGCGCAATTTCCCGGCCAGGACGACTCGGACGACGACTCCGCCTACCACCCCGGCTTCTTCCAGCGGCTCCGCTCACGCCGCAAATCTACAAACTCGCGCCCAGACACGTCAGTCGGGCTCTCGAACCTCGGCGCCCACGGCGACGGCACCACCGACGACGCGGACAAGAACTCGTACAAAGCAGACATGGCATCCGACACATCCTACAAACCCCACGAAACCACCATCCACTTCGCACCGATATCCTCGCCCCGCGCTCAGCATGCCACCCTCGCGGCGCAGGATTCCCAGGAGTCGCTGCGGCCCCCAAAACCGCCCCCGCATACCGCCAAACGCCAATTTTCGTTCCAGAACGTGTTCCACCGCCACCGGTCTGAGTCGACGGGCGAGGGGTCAGAGGCTGGTGCAGGTGCAGGTGCCGGCGGAAGCAGAAGACCGACGAGCAGGAATAGCCGCAAGAGCAGTCGTGACCATGCCGTCAAAGGCACAGAGGAAGAGAGACTGGGATTAGTGAAGGGGGACTCTCATGTCCTGCTCCCGATACCGAGCCGCGATTCTAGAGAGCCGAGTCCGCAGGGGTATTCGGATACGGAGGGCGAGTGGGAGATGCCGCGGAGAGAGAGTCCGGGGTCTGGGGCTGGGGCTGGCTCGGGGTCCGGGTTGCAGCAGAGTCCGGAGAGGATTGAGAGGTTGGATTTTGGGAGGATTGGGGGTGGGGGTGGGATTAGAAAGCCGAAGAGGTCGGATACGGAGGATAGTGTGGGGAGTTATGAGAAGGACTTTAGAGGCGATATTGAGAAGCAGGGTAGAGGGGGTGGTGCGGGTGGGAGTGGTGCGTTTTTGTAGGAGGGGAGATTCTGGGGGTAGGAGGGGGGGTTGGAAGAGTCTTAAGAGTTGGATAGGGGTTCTGAGTTTTCTTCTACTTTCCTATTTGTTGCCGTTCGGGGATGTGCATTTGCATAATTGGTTGGTGTGTACATGAAGAGAGGGGAGCTTGTACGATTGCTTCCTTGGTTCGTTGGTTCGTTCGGCGGCATGAGCATGAGCATGAGACGAGACGAGACGAGCATGATACCAGTAATGTAGCTACGCACATGATCGATTGAGTGGAGGATAGTTGGGGTGGGTATATATCTGAGAGGCAGAGGCAGAGGTAGAGTGGGTTTGTACACATAGCGTGGACTGGACGGAGATAGGGACGTACGTACGTATAATGACGATTATGAGCGTCAACCTGCATATATTCAAACAATAAGAAGTGTCGCGAAGAGGATGATTTCTGCAAACTTGGCTATGAGTGCTCTGATGGGATAGAGGGATTCTATGTGGAAAGTGGAGTAGGGGTAAGGGGCTATGTGATGTGTAAGGTATATCTTAGATGATGGTGAGTTGGGGTTTGATAAGGGAGAGGTGGGTATAAGGCTTTGAAGGCGTAGGTATATGTTCAGTGGGAATTGGGGTAAGGGATGATGTTGTACATGATGTGTAGGGTGTATATGATGGTCATCGGTAGTTGATAACGGATACTTGGATATAGGGGCTCTAAAGGGGTGGGTAGGGCTTGGATAGAAGGTGGATTGGGTCCAGGGTGTTGATGTACTGCATGATAAGTAGGGTGTAGATAATAGTGATCATGTAGCTATTCTCGGGAAATTGGATATAGGGGCTCTAAAGGGGTAGAAAGATGCGGAAAAAAAAGCGGATTGGGTGTTATATCCTACCACAGTGACGTTTACAAGGCTACATAGAGAGAATGGTAATTTAGTGTCTAGTGTTGGAGATCTATCCATGTGATGCTTTGAATCGATACGCGGATTCGGGGTAGGAACTGGATTGGGGGTTAAGGTCTTTCTGGGAACGGTTTCGTGAGGCAACATGGGTCCAGAGTGAATTAAGATAACTGAATGGTCCGATGCTGACATTTGGCTGTAAGGGTCTAGAGTGGTATAGAAAGTCTGGATAGCAGTTGGATTAGGGGTTGAGGGAATTCTAAGAGCAGTTTCCCGTTACTAGAAGTGCCTGGTGTAGATGCTGGTAATCGAATGGCCCTAATGCTGCTTATCTGGGTATAAGTGCTCTGATTCGGTATACGAATTCTAAATGGCAATTGTATTGGGTATCGAGGTCATACTAAAAACTGTTTCCCGACACCTTGTGTATTTGGTGTAGATGATGGTGCTCCAATAGCCCAACACTAGCTATATGATGCCTTGAACTGGTATGTAGATTCTGTCCGGTGTTTGTATCAGGCCGTAAGGTCCTACTGAAAACTTTTCGCATTACATCGATACCGGTGGTTAGTGAAAGCGTATATTTACCGCGTTCCTTCCTCTTCTCCCAACCTACTGTTGTTATTTTGTCAACAAGGCCGTTTGCAGGAGTCCAATAACCTAGGCAACGAGTATCATATCCCACAAACCTTGCGCTCGCATTTCCAAATTTTCAACACAACACCCTCTGCCTTCGACTCTGCGCCGCCCACCAAGCCGCCCATCGTCGACGCATCCGCCGTCCACACGCCCTCTACATCCCTCGTCAAAGTCGCCATACCGGCGCATACCGCTCTCACCATGTTCACCTCTCTGAGCATGGTCCTTCCGTCTCTCCTGTGGGCTTTGGCCTTCGGGGTGCCCTCCGTCGACATCTCCATCTACGCAACGCAGACCAAGTGCAGCGTTGCTCCGATCCCCTTCTGGACACTGTCCATTCTGCTCCCTCTCGCTCTGGCCTCCCTCTTCTCCCACACCTCCGGTTTTGTCTTCTGGCTTCTGTTCTGCGCCCTCCTCACCGCCATCTCCGTCATCCCCGGCACTTTCCTCTCCGACTTGCGCGACGTTGTCGGTCTCCTCTGGTGGGACGTCGAGCAGTGGTGCATGGCGAACGCCCACGAGATCCAGCGCCAGCGAGCCGTCATCGACCGCCTGCAGAAGCAGGTCGACAATCAGCTGCCAGTTCTGAAGAAGAACGTCGAGCTGACGAGACGAAACGAGAAGCTGGAGCGGCAGTTGGCGGAAGCCAATATCACGATCAGACGGCAAGACAAAGACAAGAAATACGTCAATCTTGCTGCGAATGCGATCCCGGGTGCCACGCTCAAGCAGTTGATGCACGAAAAGCACCGCGTGGAAGACAAACTGCTTGCGGCAGAGAATCGCGCTCGCTTGGCTTTGGACTCTGTAGAGGATGTTCGTGGGGAGGGGAGGCGGTGGGAAGCCCGGTACAATGACGAACGCGCTTCGAATTTCGCCGCGGGCCGCAAGGCACAGCTGCTGGACAAGCTTGCGGAGATGCTGAACCAGTTCGCCGAGGCTGGGGAGGCGGATCTGCGGAAAGCAGCGATTGTCATTGCGAAGGCGCCCGGGGGACATCTGGATCTGTACCAGATGGATATCGACGTGCGGAAGGTGGATAACCTGTTCGTGTGGGTCCAGATGGGAGATGGGTGTCCGATTCAGCCCCAAGGTATGTCTTCATCTCCATCTTACCATCTTAAATATGTCCATGTCGCTAATGTGCGTTTAGGTGGCTTTCGATTGGAGGACAAGGTCTACCCGCTCAGTGGACTGCAGGTCGTTGGCACCACAGTGACCAACACCAGACAGCAGGCTCCCGCTCCGACTGTTCCCCTTGCCGCCACCGTCTCTGCGCCCGCCGTCCAACCGGCCTTCGTTCCCGCCGCCGCTGCCACCATCCAGGGTTTCCCCCCTGTCGTTCCGCCTCCTGTCGTCCTCGCCCCCGTCTCCGCTCCGCCCACCTCTCCTCCGTCCCCGCCTTTGGAGCCGCCATCCCGGGCAATGCCCAACTCGCCGCCTCCTCCGTCTCCGCCCCTCTGCCTCCCTCCACCTCCGCTCCCGTCGCTCCTTCTGCCGCCGCGCCCTCCGTCGGAGCCGGCATGACTCGTTTTGCGAACCGCAACGCGGGACGCAGCGCTGCCGCTGGTGGTCGGAAGAGGCGCCACTAGATGAGATGGGATGAGAAGAGGTTGGGATTCCTGGCTTCGGCCGAGAGCACCACTGGTTTGGAAGCCGGGCTCCGTGCTGAAGATACCACTTACTCACGGACCTTTGCATAGGCGAAGGAGGTTTGGAAGCTTGGCTGAGGCCGAAGACACCACTTACCTTTTCCTCTTGTTGGCGTTGCTTTCTTGTCTTTGGTGCTTTCTTGTTTGCGGTGCTTTCTTGTTCGCGGTGCTTTCTTGTTTGCGGTGCTTTTCATGTAAATAATTGGAGGTGTTTTGAGGTGCGTGAGCTAGGTCATTTGTGCTTTGGGAAGGGCTGTATTGGCGTCGGAGTGTGCTTTGCAGCTTGGGATGGGTGCGTGCGTCCTTCAACTCTGTACGATTGGTCTAATTGCATAACGAGTCTGGCGTAGATAGGCCAGCCAGATTGAGCTTTGGGATACCTTGTGAGCTCGTTTGATTCCTGGGTGCATAGTCAATCCGAGTTTTTCAAGAGGACGCAGAGACGTCGCTCTTCACTTTCCAACCATGACTTGTTCCCATTATCTTATCACCACGGTTGTCTCCTCAAGCAGGTGGGACCATGACGCTACCCCTTTCGTCTCGCAGTCTACGGACATCCGAGACATCGTCTCTTCCATCGTCCGGCTGGCGTTTTCTGTGTCCTTATCATACGAACTTATTGATGAGCCTCTTCTTGTCATCCTCAATGGCCTCCTCTCTAATGGCCTTACGAACCCTACACGCTCATACGATTTTTCGGTTGGTTCTTCGGTTCTTTTTACACCTTGTTTTCGGCGTGTCTCGCGAAGTAGGATGCCACATGGACCATCGTCGAGCCAGCACACAACCAGGAAGCGAAGAGATTCGTAATGTAGATATGACCGGCCAGTTCGCAGGGGAGCTAGACGAGAAAGGTCTAGTGATGCCACTAATTGCGGCAGTACACGGGATCGTTCTCCTACCATCTCCAAATATACATCGTTACCTGCTGTTCGACTTGGAGTCTGCAGCTGAGTGGCAATGGTGTATCCGGACAGGACTAATTGCTGGGCGCTCTCGACGATCGATGTTCTGATCTGGAACTTTGCACACATATTGTGACCAAGGTGGGAGGTTGTCTTCCTCTCGGTGAGTGGATAGACAACAGATCCGGTCACGGAAGCCCAGGACCAGGTGGGGGCAACAGTTGGCTTGAGCCGAGAACTTTCCCCGCCATGGACACACCACAACAGGTCCCATATGAACGTGTTCTTCCACAGACCCACCAGGTATACATCGTCTGGTCTCTTGCGTTTGATCGCTTCAGCGAGGCCAGCCAGTGCAACAAGCCTGTCAGTCTCATGCGTGAGATTGAGCCGAGAGTACTCCGGCACTATTTCGGTGCGCCAGTAGGAATGGTTCTCGTCCGGCTGGTGAAGATCAGATAGCCAGTATTTGAGAAGACTTGTGTTCCGGACTGATCTATAACTAGTGGCTGAGCATTCGCAATCGCAGATCGACCGGCATTCCCAAGCCATCTCCGAGCGGGCAAAGTGTAGTGTTCGAGGCGCTAGGATCCGCTCTTGGAAAACCCACCTGAAAATCACAGTGCAGGATTAGTAGATATTCTGAAGAGGAGACGAGGGGATGAATTCGCAGTAAACTGCGCGGAATACAATCCTAGTTTCTTTATTCGCATAAATCAATGCTGAGAGAGAGATTATATTGAGACTCTTCGTACCCTCGAGTGGAAAGGCGACTGAACGGCAACTGCTGACCATTGTCGGGTGGTTCACCATGGTAGGAATCCGCGTAGCGAGGCCTTCTCCGAGGCCTATCTATCCAGTCATGATAAGGCAGCATCAGTGCAAGCTTTCCTCGTTCGCGTACATGAATAACATGATGTTGCTCGTTTTCGGCCTCGTCAACGTATGTATAATCAATCTCAGCCTCTTTGCGAACGCTGCGGCTAGGCGCGGAAAGAAATCCCTGAAAGCTATCTTTCGCAGCGTCAGCAGATATGGTGACATAGGCATTCTCGTACACCGTCGCCATGTGTGCCGACTCGTGGACCCAATCTTCATGGGAGTCCTGTATGATGCACAGGGAATCAATCCAGAGATAGCGAAGTCCCAGCATCCTTGTCACAGCGACCGCATCGGCAAAGGTCTGGGGGAGCGGGTCAGGAAGCCGAGCCATGTGCGACTCGAGGTTTCCGGTGGTTGTTTGGAGTGGTGACGAGCCTCCCCAGCAGTGACTCAGTGATACCCAGAGTCCCTTCACCTCCGGGGCCGGGCAATGTAGTCGCATTTCTTCGATATCGATTACTCGTGTTGGCAGCTCGGTTTGCACAGCCTGCGGGCACTTGGCATGCTTTCCCTTTCCCTGGCTACAATCTTGTAGCCACTTTTGGGCAAGGTTCATGCAGCTGCCAGAAAGACCATGCGGAGAAATATCATAGCCCTTGCCTATCATGGTCGTTGATAGCGTGACGGGTTCATCTAGAGTCAACTATGTCGGTGTACTCCTACGAGGAAGGACACTGTCGGGTGGAAACCGCACCTGAAGCCAAATAGAACTGAAGCTCTTTAACGCCGAGTCTAGCGTCGTGTTGTTTCTTCCAAAGTCTTAGATCCCAGGTATCGCCTAGTACCACTGTCATCGGCCCTCCTCGGTGTTGAGGTTCTATATACTTCAACAACATGCTTTCATACCTAAACACAAAGACAAAAAGTCAATAAATCAGAACGAAGTCTCCTAGAAACGCTTCATGAGTTGGTGGTGCGGCTGATTTGAATCTGCGAGCCATCTGGTACCCGAGGCTCACGTACCTAACGTGGAAGTCGCGACCCAGAACCGCCTCTACACCATTCCAGAGGAGCTGGCATGACGAGCAGCCAGCTGAACGCTCTTCTTGTGCTTGCGCGAGGTGCCAGTCCGCGAGATCTGATGGGTTTGACTGCGCTTCTCTCGTTTGGCGCCACTTCGGGATGTTGATCTCAATGGAAGCGCCCGTTGACGAGAAACGCAGGTTATTGCAGCGTGGGCAAATCAGAGAGGCCATGTATGAGAGTAAGTGGGTATGTCCAGTTTAGAAGGATGAACGTTGGAGCCTCGAGGGCTGGTTCTGGATATAGATCAATGCTAGACTACATTTGGTATGGTGCATTGGTATCGTGAGCTGTTTTACGAAGACCTATGCAAGGCTGGTGTCTCTGCATGCTTCGTCTCGAAGCTTCGAAGCAACAGTTGAATCACCCCAAGGCGCTCGTTTGATATGAGAAGCATCGTCTTCGTACAGCTTAGCACTAGAAGCAGCCGCTGACAACTTTCAGGCATGACGTCATAGCTTCCCCATCCTACTTACGATCCGCTCTCACCTGAATCTTTCTTTCGCCTCCTCCATATCCGGGCAAATACCACGAAATCAGTTGATATCAATTTGTTCGGGGTACTTTCGCAGCTGTCTCCTATGTCTGGGGTGATGAGACACCAGTATGCCAAATCACGTGCAATTGGCAACCTGTCCTGGTACCATCGATTGTTTTCTCTGCGATGCAAAGGGCGCAAAACGAAGATCTCCATGTCTACATCTGGATATCTGCCATTTGCATAGAATAGTCCTCACTCGACAAGAACAAACGTAGGGTTCCTAAGGTGCGTCTCATCTACCGCCCAGCCCAAACAAACGCGATTTTCGACCTTTCGACAGGGGCAGCTTCGATCGTTTCAAGACCAATCGAACAGTGCTCAGGCCACAGAAGACGCGACAGATAGGTCATCAGAACAGCGAAGAACCGACACTTGTTTGGTTGGAAGAGACGTAATTCAGCAAGAAAGCCTTTGACATACTTCAGTTTCAATGCTGCATCATAATGAGTCAAGGTCGCACTGCATCTAGACAGCGGTGTATACTGCGGTCAAGAAGGTCTATGAGACCAGTGTCGGGTGCAGCAGACACTTTGATGAATGGGAGGACGTAGTGAGGAATCGAGTCTTCTTGAAAGCCTACAAATGGAGAGTAGCGACATCGCAGCAGATGATGTATCTCAATACCAGGAAAGAAATGTTCCTTACAACCGGATTTGGATGCATGGAACTCGGTCACGTTGGACTCAACCAGATGTTTCTACTAGACAATTTGGCTGGCAAACTACACTTGCGAGACCGGCCTATGTCAACGGTATCATGCATTGGGAAGCTTAGATTAACTCGTGCCTCAAGCCAACTATCCTTGCTTGACAAGGTTGTGGCACACGGATTGCGGCACAGTGTGGCGCTACAGATGTAGCATACGGGAACAAGATTGGCAACATCGAAGCGATATAACGTTGACGCTGTTCCGAGAGAATCTTGCAGTAGCGAAGTTAGTCGATTAGCTGTGCCGTGTTGCTACCCCATCCACGTCTTGTTTGCAACTTTCATCCACCGACAACGAATCCCACACCAGTCAACGATCTCGCTCCCGCTTCACTTGCGAGGTCTATAGATGAAATATCTGGGATGGCAGCTTCCTCCGTCTACGCAACGGTGCTTTGGGCGTTTCCTTGCTTGTACCTACTCTTGAAATCCTATCGCTCGTGTGCAGGCTGGAGGTTCCTCCTAAGAGGCAGAGCTCTAATGCTGGCACAATCACAGAAAGTACGAAGAACTTCTGATCCATTGCCTCTCGATATTAACAAATCGCTAGTATCCACGCCAGGCTTTCACGGTGGCTGTGCCTGGAAACACACTACACGTAGTGACTACACCGGAGCACTATCATGACATGAATGCGGCACCCTTGAGCTCAATGTCTCCTTGGCTAGCGGCGCGAGAAATGTTTCAACCCAAGTATACTGTCGGTATAGATTGGGGAGCGCCCAGGGAACAAGTCAGCCTAGTCACTGTTCGGTCGACTCGACATATGATCTCCGAACTCCCAAAATTAGAAGACGAGTTCGTTCGCATTATGCAGAATGAATTGGACAAAGCGGTCGATACGAAGGATAAAAGACAAGGCAAGTCTGCTGCCCCTAATCTGCTTCTAACAAGACTGACCTTATGACGAGGCTGGAGCCAAGTTTTACTCTGGGAAACTATTCAACGTACCTTCATCCGAGTCACTACCCATATGTTACTAGGCAGAGAAGCTGGTGAGGTCCGATTAATTCTCTCATTGTACGCGGAAATACTAATAGACTGCTAGCAAACGATGATATGTTCTTGTCTCACGCGTTGGCGTTCATAGCGGAGACCGGACTGATCATGGAAACCGTTCGCTTAGTACCTTCATTTCTTGCGCCGTAAGTAGTACGGTCAACTCAATCAACATGCCCAGACCAACATCTCAGTCTTGTGGCCAGAATCATCAAAGGAAGGAATACCCACCAAAAGTATTTTTTCAATGCACTTGCGCGATCGATTGAGCAACGTCGAGCGTATACCACAAGCACTTCTGATCCAAACCAAGAAACTCCGGTATGACCGCTGCGTGCTCTCATCTAGAAACTTCAGCTTACGTCTATCACGCAGCAATCATCCCTAGAAGCTTTTGTCGATTTTGCTCCTAATGACTGGTCACTACAAAAGTGTGTCGATGCAATTAACATCATGTTTCTCATCATCGTGCTTGCGACGCCTATAATCGCTTCCCACCTTGTACAGGATATGTACTCGCATCCGGAGCACCTTGAAGATCTTCGCACCGAAGAGAATCATGTATATTTGAGTAGCTCGTCGAGTCTTTCAGCGCAGCTGGATGATCTTCCGTTTCTCGAGGCCTTTGTCATGGAGTCGATGCGCACAAAATGCTTTCAGGCGAACACTGCTCATCGCGTTGCAGTGAGATCTTTCACGTTCTCGGATGGCCACCGTGTTCCTGCAGGAGAGGCAGTCGAGTTCAATCAGCACGCTCACTTCAATGATCCTGCCTTGTATCTCGATTCTACGAAATTCGATCCCTGTCGATTCTTGAACAAGGGAAAGTCGATCGTAGATATTGGATATGATTGGAGCTTTTGGGGTGTCCCAAGACACATCTGGTAAGTAAAGATGCGCAACAAATTTTGAGGAGAGATGTTATGAAGCTGACTGTTTGCCCTAGTCCTGGCAGATTGCACGTTGCCAATACCTTGAAGCTGCTAGCAGTGGTCATACTGCAGCGGTATGACTGTCGCATTGAAAACACAAAAGACATGAACTTTGAGTGGAGGGACGCTCTTGTGCCAAGTCCCCACACGGTTCTATCAATGCGGTTTGCTTCGAAAGTGAAGCATTCTGTATCGTCTGGCCAATAGCATGGATGCATGAGCGTATTGCCTCTTCACGAAGCGTCCTAACCGAAGCCCTCTGCATTGTGGACTTGTTCTATGGTTTCTCACGTGCACCGGGACGCTGATATGTAGACCTTGAAAGTGATCTATCGATTCAGCAACCAAATCTGGCGGGATGCAAGCTGGCAGGTTGACCTTTCGTCCACTTGATGCATAGACTCTACCTGCGGTTAACCAAGCGTCATGACTGACGCTACCGTAGAAACATGGTCTGCCAGTTTCATATGGATTCACGAGAGTACGCTCACATGGATCGCTTGACGTACGAAATGCGGAAACGGTATTCGGCGGAACTGGAGCCTAATAGAACCCGAAGGTCTGAGTCTGACATATAGCGCCATGATGACCTGGATTTGTCCCTTCACCTGATAACCGTCCCGTATGTATGCCGGAACCGATAGACCGAGGTCTACCCACGCTAGGTCACCGGCAATCTAGCATTGACGATGTCTAGGATGCTTCCATCGCAATATGCCGCTGGCGCCGCCCTTGACCTCCAGAATCACTTGAGAGTGTGAAAGGATCAATACCTTCACACCAAGCCGAAATAGATAGTTGCTACAAGGGTCCCAACAGCTGTGACTCCTTGGATGATAGTACCTGCTATAACCCAACGGCTTACTGGTTGGTTCGCTACTTCTAAGTCAGTATAAAATTTCAAGCTTGTACTCTGAATCTACTTACGTATGTGGACTTCCACGGGTGCTCCCGAAAGTGAAGCGTTTACACCTACTTCACGCGAAACATCTGTCTCGCCGGTGAGCAGAGACCTTAACTTTTGAAAAGTTATGTTTGACAGGAATTATAACTCACCTCCAGAACTGTCGTCCAATGTATGTCCCCCAGCGGCGGCCCCGCTTCTCTTTAGTGTATCGGATGATACAGGTGCCATAGCGGTGGCTACAGAAATATATGCAGTTGAACGCTTGACTAGTGGTTGTCGGTCTTCAGGACGAAGTTTCCAGATTGGAATTGCTCATGTGGCAGAGAGAGGCACTCTATACTTATAAATCCTCCCTAACAGGCGGAGACGGGGATCACAAGACAGGTAATTCCCCTTTCTCTAATTGGTCATCAGCAGCCAGCCTATCGTCACCTTGCAGCTCAGCTGAATGCAAATCCGCGCCACGTCCACTCTTAGGTGTAAAGTCGAGATACCGGTATGTCACGTAATTAAGTGGTGTCATGTTCCTGTGGGGTCAGTAGGCCGGCGCGCGAGAAGAGAGTATGGCATTGTAGGATAGACGAATCGCTGATCGAGCCAAACTTGCAGTGGATCAGTATGCTAGCGGACAGACAAATGACTTTTCTGGCCAGGAATAGCTGAGACTAATGCTGGAAATGGAAATGAGCCAACGTAACCAAACGATGTGCTAGCGTCTTTCAACAGTGACAGGATACCGAATCTCAAGATAGGCGCCGGAACTGATCCAAACGACCTTTGGGGACGCATTATAGTTCATAGAGTCTACCAACAAGTATCCTAATGCACATCCAGGTCGAAGCCAAGGGTGTTTAGAGTGAAGAATCGAACCGGTAAGGCTGGCTGCTCGAGAGCAGGGGGTGAGTGAAACCCTGTAAAGATTCCAAAGGATACCGATGGCCTAGGTCTAGATGCTGATAATGCCAACTCAACCTGGGCCGCTCTCGCTCGATTACTTGCCGAAGGCTGTGGATGCGATAAGGCCCAAGGCTGTGGCTGTGGCGTCGACGTGCCAAGAATTATTTAACATACACACATTATGTCTTCAGTCTTATAGAGCCTTGTTATAAATTTATATAGATGCAGTAGGGTTTATAAACAAGGGTGCGTCTAAATAAATAACCTCTAGCTAGGCCTTATCGCTTCCTATATTACTATAGGGATTCTGTTTAGTAAATACACTACTGCTAATAAAGAATAGTGCTTCCTTCCCTCTACTAGTAGAAAGCAAGATACTAATTACTTCTTAGGTAATTACCAGGATTGTAGAACTTTAGACAAGGTTAACTACTTTAAGCTAATCTAGATTCTTGCTATAAACGCCTATAACTCTATTATCTAGAACTTTTAGCCTATACGCGGCCACGTACTCTTCTTTAATAATAATAACACTAGAGTAAAGTAGCTTCTTAAAAAACTAGCATACAAGACCTAAAAGAACTTTCTAGGCTGGCCTAGCAAGGCGTACATAATATCTTATCTATAATCTGCTTATAAGACCTAGGCTAAAGATACTAACTTATACTAAAGCCTCTAATTACTAGCTATATATCTAAGTTCCTTCTATTCCTTTGTTTTTTTTAGTTCCTTAGTTAGTTAACAAGCTAATAGACTACTCCTCAAAGGTTTAAAGACCCGCGGACCTTAAAGAGGGTCCAGATGAGCAGGTTCTCGGCAATATCAGACTGACCTTCTCAGGGACGGATGTGTCTGTCTGTAGAGTGGTGGCGGAGACTAAGTACCATGCCGACCTCGGCGCTAGTAGTTTAATTGCTACTGCCGAGAAGATTAAGAAGCTGCTGGTCGAGGTATACAGTAACAAGACAACCGGATGCTCAGTATACACTGCTATCTTTTATTATACAAGTTGTATGCTCTAATGCAATGCCCCATTCTAACGGTGCTGGCCTGGCTCCTGTACAGCTGGATCGTGCTCACATTGGGCTTTAATGTTATCTCCACAGCTGGAAAACTAATATCATACTTCCAGTACGCACAGTTCTCTAGTTTTAAATTGCACTCTCAAAGTTTACCTCACAGCAAGGAGACCAGCGCACCTGTTTATCTCGCTGCTAGAGTAGCAAGTGTTCAATGCTACCTAATAATTCTAGAACTGCTATAGCACGCTTGTTAATAGAGTATTATTATCTATAAGCTTCTAGGGTCTCTAAAATATAATAGCGCCCTTTTAAAGAAATTAAGACAACGCGTAGAGCTTGGAATGCTGCGCACCAAACTGATGTCTAGCATCCATGCGGCTACTGCTTGGGAGCTCTATGGTTCCTCTGTATGTTGACGGAGATAGTATCTTGTCTGGTGTTTTGGCTTCTTGCACCATCTCACACAAGGTTCAAATGTTGTTGGGTCTTTATGGGGTAAATCTATTTACCAAACAAAGTTGCTGAAAGTAGGCCGAAAGTACTTGGAGAGCGCTGGCGTCTGTATTGAAGTCCTTCACATCATTCCCTTCGCCTAATTGCATGCAGATTGCTATAGGTTGTCTACAGTGGCTGCAAGCTTGATCTGTGCCGACTGCCACAGTAGTTGATGAGGGGTAGTGACTACCTAGGGTACTTACGGCGCAGACTTCTTCTGCTCTCAAACAGCACAATGCGTTTTCTTAGTGCAGGCAACTTATCAATAACGCTAATAGTATTGTCAGATTTATTCGACGTCTTCTTCAACTTGTTATAGGGGCCAGTGCAGAAGAGGGCTTAACTTTGGCATATATGTGCTTAATCCTACAGCCCGCTTGGCGCTCCTGTACTTATTTCAACGACGCGATTAGGTCTACATTTATCTTAAAATACAGCGTAAGCTAGAAGAAGTATTATTTGGCTTATTTCCTATAGAGTTAAACTCTAGAATACCTATTTATATAAATAAAGATAAGCAACTAGGTTAAGTCCTATAAAAGCTCTTTTTGCCCCTGCACCTTCGTGTACTAGAATGCACTAAAGATTTATAGCTGTAGAAGCAATTGTTAGGCAACAGCATAAGGCTAAGACCAGTCTTCTGCATAGAATGAAGAACAGGCTCTGTGGTTGAGCTGCACGTGCAGACCAATATAAGTCTTGAATATTTGCTCTCCAACGAGCTTCTATTCACTGAAAGGTCGATCGCCGATCTACCTATTCAATGGTCTGGATTCTTCCACATTCTTGATTATCAGCTTTATAGGTGGCTAAGTATGCCTCGTGAAGCCTATAACTGTGATGCTGCCTTAAACATCCACACTCTAGCCAAATGAGATTGTGATGCAAGCAGCAAGTGTCGCAGCCCAACACATGTATGTTAGCGGAGCTGTGAATATTGTGACTGAGCCAGTCTGCAACTCGCCTGAATACCTTGCGAAAGCCCTTTGTGATTAAAACGACTTATGGCCTGAATTTTTGTAACGCTTTTCTATTTGGATTGTCACCGTTCAACTGATATTACTACTACCGTTGGTGGCAGCAATGTTTGGTCTTACTTGTTGACCTGCTCTAGGGCAGACATTCCCTATTGGTACTTTCTACAGCGCCAAGACCGACATGTTCTTATCGAGGAACCTGCTGATTACAGAGCTACCTATCGATACAGTGAGTACAACGATAGTAGACATAACAGCTATTTTGTCGAATGGGGACGAAACCCACAAAGATAAGTTCAACAGCATGAACATCAGCCCAGCTTTGTCGACGAGCATCTTGGCCGGAATGGTAAACTGCAAAGGTTCGAGTCGCCATTCGCGAAAGGAGCAAACCATACAGGTTACTTTGCATCACAACACCAATACGGCCATCGATCAAATGAACGTTAGGTCCCTATAACTTCGAGCATACCTTGCAACAAACGCTATAGGTGACCAGCGCGTTACCCACGTAGTGGCTGGAATTGAGTGAGTCATCATAGACGTCGTGGCCGCTCGCCTTTTTATAGCTACCGCGAACAGGGTCGGGCTCATGAAGTCTTTTCCAAATCGATTTTCGCTTTTGTTTCCTAGCATGTATACAAGAGAGTCATGCATCTTCACAAGGTCCATGATCGGAGCCTTCTCAATTCAGGGGTTCTTGTACAGTTCCTTACGTGCACCGATGCTATCTGGGTGTCTGGTCCTATCATGACGTCGATTCGTCGAGCTTGAAAGAAATTCCATCGATTCCACATCACCAACAATCGAGAGCACTGAGCTGTGGCGCCGGAAAATGCATTGGATGCGTGACGGTGACGAATGTGTAGTTGACAATGGGGAGAAGCGTGCGGCCCATAGCTTCGCCTGGGCCTTTCTTGACCAGACGACCGAAGGCACAAATTGATAGATATTTGAAAAGTGAGATTAGCAAACCGATTTGAATCCTATGACTCCAAGGAAAGATCAAGTTGTCGAGTGTGTATAAGATAACACCATGTGATGGCGGTGATATAAGCCCGAGTGAATTCGTTACATGCACACCTTCACTCTCTCCACTCAGTCATACCAGAGCATCTAAAAAGGGATTACGACCACTTGATGGGAGTAGCAGGCTTTTGAATAGAATTGGAAAGAGAAGCTACGAGCCATCGTGATCGTAATCTCGCCAGCGCCTCCCCTTGATATCGGAACACGGTTTGTCGCCTCTGCATGCGAGCATACCATCACTGTTCTGATCGTACCTCGCAAAGCTCCAACAACAGTTGACCATGAGCCTCTGTCTCTAAAAAACCTAAAAATACAAGAAGCTGAACTTCATGTGCATGAGTCCAAGATATCGGATGTTGCTAGATTTATGGATGACTTCAGAAGTTACCGAAGTGGAATTATACCATTGCAGGAGCGATATAATCGCAACATTAAAGGTACAAGGCAGTATAATGTCTTTATAACAGCTCTCTGCATCATCAACCCTTGTCCGCAAATACTACGGTCTTCGGTCTTCTAACCCAGGAGCCTCCAAAAATGACGAAGTCGACGCTTACATGAGATCTCCTCTAATTCGGTTCAAAATTCGCCTACGAACTCAAGCATGATCTGTACGCTGTGGTCTGATAATCGAGATATCGACAATGCCAGAAACATGCCTTCACAAATTTCCATGTGCGGCAACGAGAACGAGAATTACATCAAGCTGTTTGAGATTTCTTCTACTGTACCTAAAAGTCATATACTGGTGTCACATGGGTACTTGCTGGATTCCTCAAGAACCCACGACTATGACCAAAAGAACGATCGCAGGCCAAGTATGTGTGGAGCTTTGGAAGAGCTTCCAAACCGTTCCAAATCTGGAGTATGGCCTTGAAGTTTTCTTTAAAAGGGTCGTTAAGAACCACATATGAGTAGTGTGTGTTGATTTGTTCAGACCTTGCAGCCGCTAAAAATTGCATCAACGCCAATCACATGGTTTGCAGCGTGACTGTGTGTCCAGTATGCAATTTTGTGGGTTTTATAACAACCTTGGGAACGAAAGGGACACTTCAATGTTGTCTAAACTGTGAGTCGGGGATGTGCATGTTGTGAGTCTGAAAAGAATCGAGATTATCCAGTATATATTGCTCGAGATTCTCTTACTAGTACTGCAATGCGAGCAGCAGAACAAGATTCGAGGGAACTATGTCCCATGTTGCTCTCTGCAAAGCTATTTCTTGATCCGTCGGCAATATCAACCTCCCTTTCCATATCATCACAGGTCTTGCTGTTCTCAAAAGAACCAAGAGATCAGAAGCATGTGCGCCTTGTGCCCAATCTGTAAAACTTCAAGGGGCAACCCTGAGACAAGAAGCTCCATGAGCGAGGTTTTAAAAGACACACGAAAACACAGCATGAGAGTGGCCGGTTGGTTCGAAGATCATTTCACGCAAGATCATTTCGGACAGAAAGACAGTAGGTGCAGAATGGCATGACTTCTCGGTTGTACTCCGACGAAACATCTCTGTACCTCCGGCTGATAACGCTGAATATATGAGTGCATGTGAAGTCGGGATTGATCTAAAGGGCATTTCTATAAGTTACATGTTCGCTGTTTCCAGAACTTGATATCCTATTCTGATGAAAGCTGCACTTTGGTTGCCGCCGAGGGCTTCGTGCATGGAAAACATCAACAGAACACATCATCTCTGCATGACTGCCCTATCTTCAAAATCTCAAGAAATGCAAAACGTCGAGCATGTGCGTCTTGAATCGTGTGCCGTGTGATGTGCGAACTCGAAAGACGACTTGATGGGAAGCATGTTCGTTAGTTCCGATTTTCATACTCCACGTGTGCATGGGCATTCAAACCTAAATCATACCACGAACGACCTATGACAGAGATCGCTGGCCAGATATGGTTTTCAAACATCTTGCCAATTGTTGCCATGTGTCTGTTGAACATCGAAATGACGAAAAGTGCTCCAGGATGACACCACCAACTGAACCATGTATGCCAGCTTCGTCCGCACAAAGTCAGACTGAACCAGACACGTGCCCCGCAAAGTATGTTCTTCAGGTTGAGGGCTTCTAGCCAGTTGTCTATGAAAGCAAGAACGACTCTAAAACATACGTTATCGAAGGTACATGGCGACTTCTCAGCGTCTCGAGTCTTATCAAAGGTCATAACAATATGCCCAAATGACTTCTAGATCTGCTTTTGCATTATCCAAGTACTTTCAAATTCCTCCAATCTCAAAAATCGAGCAAGAGAAATGAGTGTACACGCTTCTCGCCTCGCCCGGCAAACCGAAGCCAACAGCGTCATGTTCGCTGTTCAAAAGCCGTCCCAGAAGAAATCATGAGTACAGCAGCGATTCGCATACCATGTATACGACATAATGCTAAGGCTGACCCCACAGAGCAAAGCCTACAACAGGGAAAGGTTGACCTTTATGTTCCGGCAAGGTATCTATCTCCGCATACTATCCGTTACCCCCAGCTCGCTCGAAAATCTTGATACAACAGTAGGATGAACTCTCGGGCCTTGACTCGCATACCGGATACCAAAAAGGACCGCCTCGTACGGCTATGTCCGCTGTTCAAAAAGCCTTGAGACCCGAGGCATGCAAGTGAGAGTAGCGGTGATAAATCTGACGAGAATGTGCCAACTTCTTCACGGTCCGAAGATCTTGAATCGGAAAGGCATGACATCTACACTCTGCTTGAGTGCACTGCGCAAGTATTTCCAGTTCTGAAGAGCTCAGCGAGGTTGCGCATGTGCGCTGCATTGGAAACTAATCGTGTATCGAAGCCAAAAACGTAGCGATTCGACTGTAATGTTCGTTGTGTGGAACTCAAAAAACCTGAGCCAAAGCGACATGTATAAATGTGGTTCTGCCCGGCCTACCTTGGGTACTAATGAAAATGGGTATCAGATGATTTGATAGCTGTTCTCGAGACCCGAAGGAACCAAAATGCTCCTTAATGGAACGATGAAAGATCATGGTTCTACCCACGAGGTAACGTGTTCCACAAGCGAGCTGGCCACCCAAGCGAGCTGGCCACCTCACTAGCTTTCGCGATGTATAAAGCGATCTATCTCAATAATACAAGAAGATATATTAGAAATGGCAACTACTATAGATTAAGTAGCGCTTATAGTATCTTTTTAACAGGTACACGAGTTATACCTAGTCTTTCTGCAGCGCCTGCAGCGCGCTAAAGCCTGCTGGCTTATACCTAATCGCGCCTTGCCTTAACACGTTTCGCCTTGTAGCTGCTGCTTAACATCTTTTTAAGCAATAATTTCCTCCCCTTCTACCTTTGTTAGGGTGCCCTACTTCTAAATTTACCTTCTTTTACGCTGCCTACGTGTTATAGCAGCTTTATTTACTCTCTTAAGCCTTATAATTTAATTATATATTAATGCTGCTAAATATAGCATTACCTTAGCACCTTTTTTAAGCTAGTTAATAGCTATAAGGATAGAAGCAGGCAACGAGCTCTTATGCCTTTAAATGCGATCGCGAATTAACATTAACTAAGCCCCTAGCTTACGCGTGTTGCTTGGTGTTTTAGCTTCTTATAGGGTAACCTCTAGCGCAGGTAGTATTAGCGTATAAAGCTTTATATTAAGCTTTAATAGTACTACCT